>VDFB02270651.1:192184750-192269867 GCA_007258455.2 Sequoia sempervirens
TACCTCAAAAAAAGTTTGAGGTGTATCCCATTGACTGGGATAGACAGAGCTTCTCCATCCATTTTTGACAATTGAAAAGCATTGTGCTCCTTGCACTCAGTAATGACAAATGGGCCACTCCACATACTATCAAACTTAGTGTGCTTCCCTGGCTTTCTCTTTAACTCATCCCACTTAAGCACAAAATCTCCTTCCTTAAACACCCTCAGTGTTTCTTTTTTATCAAAAACTCTCTTTGTTTGGAGTTGATGCAACTCCATTGTTTTCATGGCTTTATCCCTTATTTCTTCTAGCTCCATGAGCTATGCATATCTGACAGCTATTGGATCATCCTCTTTAAACATTTCAAGTTGATTCATAATATCAAGAGCAGGAAGCTCAACAAATAAAGGAAACCTTGCCTCTTTTTTACCATACACCAACATATAAGGGGAATTTTCGATGGATCTTTTTGGAGTTATTTTATCTTCCCACAAGGTAGATTTCAACTTGGTGTGCCAGGTTCTATAGTTATCCTCCAAAATCCTTTTGATAATTCTGATTAAATTTTTGTTAGTTGATTCTGCCAAACCATTACATTGAGGGTAATAATTTGATGATGTATTCAGGTGAATACCATTCTTGACAGCCCAATCACTTACTCTCAATCCAACAAATTCTAAGGCATTATTTGAAATGATTGATTTAGGTAATCCAAATTTGGTTACCAAATCATCATAAAAATTCAACACAACACTTTCATTGGCTTCTTTCAAAGCCACTGCTTCATTCCATCTTGTAAAGTAATCGGTTGCAGTAAGTACCCACCCGTGGCCTGCACTTGAAGGTGGGTTAATGGAACCTATGAAATCAATGCCCCATCTCATGAAGGGTTGTTCCACCTGAATGGATTGCAAGGATAAAGCTGGCAGCCTCTCTTTTCCTGCAAAAATGACACATTTCACACATTTTCTTGCCCAAGCATGGGCACCTTAAACAAGCTTGGCCAATAATAACCAGCTCTCATTATTTTCCATGCAGTGGTTCTTGGGGAAAAATGACCCCCAACAGCTCCATCGTGGAACTCATGAAGCACTTTATCTACTTGGTCACGATCAATACACCTTAACAACACACCATTGAGGTCTTTTCTGAAAAGAACATTTCCAACCAACACATAGGGGATGGATTGCAGTATGAAATATCTCCTTTTAGCCTTATCTAAACCTGGTGGACACTCACCAGTTTGCAAGAAGTGAGTCATATCTTGTACCCAACTTGCACTTGTTGCTAGTGCATCAATTGTAGGTTCATAACCAACAACTAGAATCACCTCTATTTCTACCTTTTCCTCACTTCCATACCATGTGGCTAGCTATTCACACATCCCTTTACCCCTTACAAGCTTAGTTATCTTAATGTCAATGTCATATTCCATGACTTTTGTAATCCACCCGACCCTCTTTTCATTCAAGTCCCTACTTAACAAAAAATTCTTCACACTAGGGTGAGTAACCATTAAATGTATCTTGCTATTAGAAATCAAAGGCTTAAACTTTTTCATACTTCTAATAGCAGAAAGTACATGCTTTTCTACAAAGGTATACCTCTATTCGTAATCCTCTAAACCTTGACTGAAAAAAGCAATAGGTTGTTCTAAACCATCATTATTTTGTTGTACCAACATTTCAGAAATGGTGTCTATGCTACCAAAGGCATACAAAATGAAGTCTTTTGAAAAGTTTGGATTTACCAAAGTAGGAGTTGTTGATAAGGCCTCCTTTATAACTTTGAAACTATGCTTGACCTCCCTGGTCCAGCTGAAACTTGCATTTTTCTTCAACATGGCAATTAGTGGTTTCAAGAGATTAGCAATATCAGGAATAAACCTTCTAACAAAATTGATTCTTCCAAGAAAACTTTGCAGCCCCTTTTTATGGTTGGGTAAAGGAAAATCTAAAATGGCACTTACTCTTTCTAGATCAATGGTGATCCCCTGTTTTGACACTACATGTCCTAGAAGCTTGCCTTCATGGACAACATAAATACATTTTTTTGGGTTGAGGGATATACCGAACTCCCTACACCTCTCAAATAATTGCTTCAAATGTGAAAGATGTTCATCTGCATTCTTAGAAAACACTGTTATATCATCAAGGTAAATGAACACAAGTTTATAAATCATACCTTGAAATGCCATGTCCATTGCCCTTTGAAAAGTGGCACCAACATTGGATAGGCCAAATGGAATCCTTTTATAGGCCATGGTGCCTCATTTCATAGTAAAAATAGTCTTATACTAGTCTTCTTCTGTAACTAAGACTTGGTTATAGCCTAAATAACCATCAAGTAATGAGAATCTTTCTGAACCAGCTACTACTTGCAGAATCTGCTCCATAGAGGGGAGCGGATAAAGATCCTTTAATGAGGCTCTATTGAGGTCTCTAAAGTCTACACAAATCTTAATCTCTCCATTTTTCTTTCCAACCGGGATAAGGTTAGAGACCCATGAGGTATGTTTGATTAGGAAAATGATGCCTCCCTCAACCAGCTTGGTCAATTCCTTTATCATACGAGGCTCAAGTTTGGGATTTAAAGGCCTCTATTTTTGCCTAATAGGTTTTTCATTTGACTCTAATTCTGCTGTTTATGTTGAGCAATTTAGGGGATCAAAATGATCACCGAGGCGAGGGTGGAATATGTTCACTGCCCTGAAAGTAACAACTTTTCAAGTTTCAAAACCCTAACTATGGTGGTTTCACAAACTACCTTTCATTTCTCCTTGTAGGTCTCCAAACCTAGTTTCTTAGGCATATCTTTTAGAGAAGGCCTCAAACCAATTTCTCAAATACCATTCTAGATACCCATTAGGCCCCCTTTTCAACATATCCAAATAGGGTCTAAGGTTATTTTGGAACAATTCCTTCAATTTAGGTCTACTACACTGCTTCAAGGCCAAATTAGGCCATTTTTCCAAATCAAGTCTAAGAAATTCAAACACCAATTCTCAAGTCTCCACTCCAGAGGCTCTAACACATCATATAGGGTCCCTATATGTAGTTTCCATCACCAAAATTCATCACCATTTTTTTGTCCTACAAAATCTCTAACCTACCTAGTTTCCTAAGCCTAACACATGAGGATGTTAGGCTAGGGCTCGGTCGAATTCACCCCAAACTCCATCTCCTTCTCTAAAAAACACCAAAATCCTTGAAAGAACTCTAAAACCTTCCATTCCATTGAGTTTGGCCAATTTCCAGTGGTGGAATGGGCTTCAAAACATATTTTTTGCCTTCAAACCCTCAAACCTAGGGTTTACAGGCTGTTTTCAAGAAAAAACTACAAACTACCTTCAATCTCAATGAAATTCAATAGAACCAAAACCAAATAACAATTGATTCATTGCATTAATTTCTCACATATGTTTCAAATCATAAATCAACTATACAGAGCCATACTATTCACAAAAACAACAAAAAACTCAAGAAATTAATAGAAAATAGAGCTTGTTTATTATTTTTTCCACCAAGATCACTTCCAGAAGTATTGCCTCAAATTTCTTAGGAATATTTAAACTTTTTCCAATAGAAACCAATGGTCTCCAACCAATTTTTAAACAAATGTTCGTTCACCTTCCTAAAAATTACAAAATTGCAAAGTTGCACAAGCAACTTTTGCACCATTTTTACAAAATTGACAAAGATAAAAAAAAATGACCCTATATAACTTGAACACACCAAAAATGGTCTCAATTAGACCTTATTACATCAAAATGTGATTAACACATCAAGCTCAACCTTAAACTCCTATTTACATCAATTTGACATAAATTGACATGGTGCTCCTACACCACAAAACCCTTTAAATCTGAATATTCCCATGCAAATACATCTTGAAACTCTTGACAAAGAGCAATAAAAGCTTGCCTATCTTCTTATGAACAAATTTTACCAATTTTAAGGAGCTTACCTTTGAATATCTCAAGCTCTTCATAATGTTCCTCCACCTTCATGCTAGTCTTACTCTTTTTGAGTTGATCATCAATGCCAAAGATAGATTCCAAGGTGACTAGACCCTTGGGTAGCTTGTTAGTCCTCAACTGGATGATTTGATCATCATATTGTTGCTTTAGCTTATCTTGGTTTACCACTGAAAATTCATCATCTTCTAGCAAAAAACTCAAAACCTGTTCATCACTCTCGAAAACTTTCTAGTGAATGTTATTATCAGGAATAGGTCTAACGACTACTTTGACATACTGCTGCACTTTTTCCTTCCTAATCTCATTTGGTATATCAAACTGAGCCCCTATTGCAACTAACCTATCTGTATGTTTATTCTGATTCCTAAGAATAGAAACCAAATTGAAAGTAGTGAATTCTTCTATCATGTCCCACACTCTATGACTTCAAAAAATCATTTTTTGTAACATGTAGACCCCTTACCTGATTTACAATCAGCTCACTATCACCATATACCTATAAGAAACCAATCTTCCTCTTCCTAGCCCATTCCAACCCCTGAATCAAGCCTTCATACTCAAAAGTATTATTAGTACATGAAAATGCAAAAAAAAAAGAAGAATAATACTTGTCACCTTGTGGGGACACAAGCATTGTACCCTGACCAACTCCATTCTTGCTTCTAGAGCCATCAATTTTTTTTTTCCATACTTCATCTTATTGTTCTAACTATTGTTCTACCCTCTTTTCAAGGTTTGGGATAACTGCATCAGGTTCATGCATCATATGCACACCCAAACCAGTTTCTTCAATGTTGTCATTTGGGTTATCCACAATATTTTTTGCTGCCCACTCATTTAACAGTATATTTGATACACTTTCAGCTTGCAATTCTTGAGCAACAACAAGCTCATTATCATCAAAAACAACAGAGTTGGCATTAACAGTGCTTGGTATATAAGGCTAAATGTGGTCCTTGGCAAGTGATTCAGATTTAATGATTGCTTTTGTCCCATATCTAGTCCTAAATATCATGTGGGACCAATATAAGGACAAGTAACCTCCTATTTTGGCAGTGAAATCCCTTGATAGACACAAGGAAAAATGAGGTGGTAAATCAATGGAAAATATATCCCGAGGGATGGAGAAATTGGGGCAGGCATGTAAAGTAAGGCTTAAAACCTTAATGACACCTATGGTGTTAATGATTGTCCCATCAAGTTGGACCACTCCCTTTTCAAGAGGCTAATATTTCAATCCTAACCTATCAACAATTTGTTTGGGCATGAAATAACTACTTGCCCCTAAATCTACCATGCAATTATGAACCAACTTATCCCCTATTATCAAAGATACATAAAAAGGGGGAGGTTTGACATCTTTACCTAGCCGCTTATTGTTGTCTTGAGGTGTATTTGTAAAAACAACCTTGACTTGACCTACTGGAACATCACTTGAAACACTTAAGTCAATTAAGGAAGATTGCAATAAATCCTTTTGAATTGGGATGGATAAAGAATCCCACATTGTTATGGTTACATTCGTTTTCTTCATGGACTCAATAATGTTAAAATGTGCAACAACGTTTACCTTTTGATGGGTTCTTGCAACAAAAGGGTTTGACTGCAAGTGGGTTGATTGGGGTTGGCTCCCAAGTTGTTCTTTACTAGTGCCTTGTGGATTTCTTTGTAAAATGTGTTTTACTTGAGGATTGGATGGGCCAACAGCTTCCTTGTCCTTATTTTTTGTTTGTCCAATCTCAAAATCCCTCTTCTTGGCTCTAGTATTGGTTGCTATTGGAGACTCATCTCTATTCACTCCACAAAACTCCTCTCCTTGCTAATTTAGGAGAGTTGTATCACTTGCAAGGAGATCCTGTTGTTGTGGAGATTCATCATTAGGCATGTTCTGCACACTTGACACATTTTGTACCATCAATGCTTGATTGATAACCCCATTTGAACATGTAGCTTGGTTATGGGGTTGGTTGTAGGGAAAGCACCACTCATAATCTATTACAAGGTTATTCTGAATAGGTACAAGATCTCTAGTTGCATTGATTGGAATTAGATTATATGGTTGAAAAGGCCTTGGATTGAGACTTTTCCTTGCACCTTGGTAATTCCCCTGATATGACTAACTTTGACCTTGATTTTGAAGTTGATAAGGCTTAAAACCTTGGAATTGTTGCTTCTTAATGCTCACTAGCTCATTGTGAAAGGACTAAAGTATGCTTTCAATCTTTTGCTGACTATTTTTAATCTCCTGTAATTTCGGAGATGGACTTGGGACAACAATTTCTTGGATAACAACAACTAGTAAAGGGGCTATTTGAGGTGTTGGCAAGGTCATAGGAGGTTGTATATCAGGGAATATGGGCATAGGAGGCCTAGGAGCAATTCTTCCAGCTTGTATGAGGTTATTTTAAGCCCTTACAACTATGTCATAAGATAATGGCAACGTGTTTCTGCCCATTGACTGTATCATAACAATAATTTCACTATTTAAAGCTCTTAAAAAGTAAAGAAATGCATACTCAGCTAGAGGTCTTGTGGTTTCTAGAATTTTTCCCCATGTTCTTTGGAAATGGAAGTTTAAGTCCGTCATCCGTTCATCAGGAGCTCTCTTGATAGTGGTAAGCTACTCCACTAATGACAAGTTGTCATACTTATCTTCAAACTACTTGCATAATACTTCACCTAGTTCATCCCATGTTCTAATGGAGTTAACTATTAAAACCCTGAACCATTGAAGTGCACTACTATGTGGTGCACTGAACACATATTTTCCACATCTTTGATGTGCTCAACTAGTTTGGTTTGATCCTCACCTGTGAAATATGGAATACTCTTGAGGGAAGCCATGGGAATATCATCATGTTGAGCTAAATTTAGCAGGCTACCTCCATTAAAGGTAACAAAGGCTTGATTCCTTGGAATGCCATTGGTGGAGCGAAAATTTGTTGCCTCACAGGAGGATTTGAAACTCTCACTGCAGGTGGAGTTGAAACTACTTTCCTTGATGAAACATTAACTCTTTTTGTTGTTCTACCTCTTCTCCTACGTGGTGACAACTTCAAGTATTCAAAAGGAACAAAACTTCCTCTTGTCTGGATTTTTTTCATAAGCTATTTGCAGCATTGGTTTTTCTACTACTTTCCACACTCAAAGTTTCCATATATGCATATTTGACCTCTTAAAGGATTGAAAAATTCTAGTTGCATATCAAAACTAGAAATAAACATATACTTTCTAAATTATCCTGATTAGAACAGTCCCACCGGGCGTGCCAAAACTGTTATACTCTCAAATTTGCACCCCTACTAAGTTGTAGAACTTAGCAATTTGGAGCAACATGGGAAAACTCCTATGCTGTGGGTCACCTAAACTTGGAGTGGACCTGCAGATAAGGATGACTCCTAAATGGTAATCACCTAATATACTCCACTGCTTTGTCAAGGAAAAGGGTAAGAAAGAGTACATAAAAATGAAACTAACCCTGTGGTGATACACCAAAATTGATTTCCTAGACCTATACCCTTGATTTAAAACACAATTTTCTCAAAAAACTTGGCTTAACTTAACACAACTCAGATATTTTTATATATTAATGCCTAAGTATTTCTCAAGGTGGCTTGGTTCTCTTAACACTTTTGAAGGAAAGGAGTTTTTTCACAACTAAAAATAGCTATTTGAACCACCACACATCTTACAACCTACAAAAATATATGTTTATTCTACCTAAAGGTGCTAAAATGAGACAAATATTGAAGGAGTTACCAAAACTCACAAGAACATTCATCAATCACCACATTGCACACAATGAGATAGCTTCAAAGAAGGTAAACATTCAATTTCATTAATAAAAAGGTGTTACATACTGCTATACATGTCTCATATTGAGTCACAATGCAATCCTTTGCCTGAAAAAGCTCCAAAATAAGCTACAATGCCTATAGAAAGAAAGAAAGAACTTCTTTCAAAACTCAGTTTGAAGTTACTCATGCAATTTTTGAAACAATTGTCCCACACATGTCCTTCTAGAAACTTTGGTCAAATGCAGCAAAAATTCCAAAAACGAAGCTTCCAAAACTCCAAAATGCCATCCAAATGAAGAAAAGTCAAGCCAAGACCCAAGTCACACCAAAAGCATGACAAAACTGCCTTCAAAAGGTCTCATTCCCTCCAAAAATTAGTCAAAATAACCCACACACCTTCCCCATGTTGGTCAATCATCATTATGTCTCCAAGCCCGTCTCCAACTGCTTTGACTCACACCCCTTCTGTGTTTACAAAAGCATAAGACCCAACTATAATCACTTGACTGCATTTACAAGACATAACTCTTCATTTTGCATCTAAAATAGTATTTTGATTTAATGATTTATAACAATATCATTCAAATCAAATGCTTTACATGTTAAAAAAAATGCAAAATTATAAAGGTCTTAATTCAACCATGTGAGGAAAATAAATGCAAAACTGACATAAGTTATCAAGGCATCTACATTTAGCATATATAAGGAAAAATAACATAAGGCATAAAACTTGTAAGTGAGCCCACACCATACATTAATTTGTGTTGCAATTTTTTAAAAAAGGTGAAAATCACCTTATGAGGTCGACATGCACTAGGGTAGAAAACCTAAAACAAAAACAATGCAAATGAAAGAAAAGAATTTCATTCCTCACCATCGAACTTCTGGAGTCTTCTTCCTAGCCACCATAGGGTTTGCACAGTGGATCAATCATGGCAGATTTTGGTGTTTTAGAGGGGTCCACTTCATAATTTCTAGCAAACCATGACTTCCTTATGCTTGGGTAAGCATTCCCTATTTTTTCATTGCATTTTTTGAAGGAAAATCTGCTCAAACTTGAGCTCACTTGCAGAAAAATAAATGTATTTAATATCTTGTGCTCTCTTTAGTAATTAACACACATTTTCTTGAAGATTGCTTGCTTTTTCTAAAGGTTTCTTGCTATCTAGGCTACAACCATACAATTTTATGTGGGTCACAAGGCACTTTTTGAAGAAATAAAAGTACTTTCTTTGTATATCTTGTATGAATCTTGTATTCTCCTGTAGATTTCATTTTCCCCACTCTACAAATACAAAGGATTTCTGCTCTTTCATGGCCACGTGATTATATGGTTATTGGTTTTTGGATTTCACATAAGCATTTTAAAAGAAAAGATGAAAATGCTTGTCTTTTTTTTCTATAGAAAATGCTCATTTCGAGCTCTGTGCTTCTGTGAATAAAATGCTTCTCTTTTGAGCCTCTATTTGCAGTGTTGGGCTTTTCCTCTTTTTGAAACAGGTCATGGTAACTCCATTATACATTATATGAAGAAAAAATGAAGAAATCTCCCCATACTTTGGCTTGGCCTCAGTGGGTCTGCACTATTAATATTGAGGGCTTTCTTTTCATTTGATAATAGTGAGACTTCTTTTTGTATAGAAACCCTAATGCGAGGGTTTACATCCCTTTGTATTTTGTTTTCTGCTTCATTTATTTGCACATATGGGTTCACTTGAAAAAGATCTGTTTCTGTGAAGATCAAATGATTTGCTAAATGATTCCATACCATTGCGCAATATGGGTATAATTCAAAGGCTTCACATCTTTTCCATTTCTCCATGAACACTACCCTCTTATTTGAAAACCCTTCTTTATTTTTTTTTCTTTCCTTGTATAAAAGAATTCTGGGCAAGAGACAAACTACCTTGCATCTATTTACATTCCTTTCATTATATGTGAAATAAAATGCTATTTCCATAACTCTCCTTTGACAAATGGAGCCCTTTGTGCTCGTTGTCCTTTCTCTTTATAAATGAGCTTAAAGTTGATCCTTGCTCTCTCTAGTTTGAGATATTTGATTTTAATTCCCTCACAAAGAGTGTACAGGTAATTAAGTAGGGCTTGTGTCTCTGATCAGTCAAGCTATTTAAAATAGATTTAATTCTTCAACTCTCTATAGTTTCCTTAAAGATTTTTATCTTCTTTGTCTTTGAAAACTAAGTGACCTTGCCTTAAGGAACTTCTTCATCACTACTATAAAGTATTCTCCTTGTACCTTCTGTCTTAATATCGACAAGGTATCGTGACATATTAGCACAATAAAATGAAACTATTGTATCTCCTTCTTTAAGTCTAATCATGCATTGCCTATTGACTGTCATAATTTTCAAGGTTACTAAACAATCAGTAAGGACCGTGCTTTGAAGCCTTCATGATTCATCTTTCATGACTGTGCTATTTCATACATGAGATTGAGATATGTAGAGTTGTCATTTGCAATTCTACCTTCTTGTTGATATATGACTATTTCCTCTATGTTCAAAAGACTGTCATGAACTTTTAGAGATTACAAAGATCTCCTTCAAAGCCTTCTCACTTCTAACAACCACGCTTAGTAGTCTTGAGTCCAAGTCACTGAAATACATGGTTGCCATGCTATTCTTTCTATCATGCATGCTAGACTGTGACCCTTTTCTGGTGACATAAAATTTTGTATGATGACAGTCATGGAGTAGTGAAAAAAATGAAGCTTCCTTTTATCACTAAATCTAAAATTTTTGATTGCACTCAACAAGTGCATGGCACTAAGCACTCTTTTGTGATTAACTTTCCTTAGAATTTCAAGTGACTTCCCACAAATAAGATAAGCACCCAGAGCTGAAACATAAACTATTGTCCTGAATGGAATGCTCATTCCATGGCAGAATAATGTGACTATTGTTGGAATAAGAAGCCTTTCTATAGGAAATTCCTTCTACTCCCAATGATGATGATGTAATGCATACAAATTTAAAGCATTACATTTACTCAAAACAACATACTCCTCCATTTCTTGCACATGTTTCTCTCTTACTTTGTTATATCTCAGTACTACTCATGATGCATAGCACTTGTCTCTTAAATGGATTTCAATAGCATTGTCTTTGATTTACATTTTCTCTTATCAATTGACTAACCATGCACCTATTTACTTTCAAATGCAAAGATCATTAAAGCATTTAGCTACATCATTTTTCTTTCATTTACATTGTGTTTCTCTTTGAGACAGAAAATACATTGTGGCCTTAACCATGCATTTTCTTGCTCACCTTTAGTTGCTCCACGTAGCTTATGATAGCTCCCGATAGAACTTGATAGCTCCTTGCATGCTAAGACAAATCATTGACCTGCATTGTTTGTAGTTTATTCCTCATTTCCAATTATGTTTTGAGTTAGCTATACTAGCCATGCCTCATGCCTCTAGGTTATGTCCTTTGTGATCCATCAATAAAAATCCATATCCTAAATCAAATAAAGCTCCACTTGTCATTTATGTTTCAGTCTTCATATCTCTTCCTGTGAAAGGTAGCCATTCTAAACCATCTATTTTTTGTTCCATGTCTGATTTATTGTGTTCCATGTGTCAATTATGTTGTGTATCTTTACCATTATCATAAAAATCATATGTTTCTTGGGAAGAGACAAACTGTTTTCATACTTGAATGATTTTTGTCCATGTTCTTGTTTCCTTCTTTATTGACCCTTGAAAATGATGACAATGAATACACATCGCATATCACTATTTAACTTGACTTTGGATCCACTTAAGAAGATTGAAAGACATATCCAGTAGAGTAAGATTTCCAATAAGAAAAAGTTGTTGAGGAACATGACTGGTAAACAGGTTTCCTTGATGCTCTTAATTAGTGAAGCACTGTATTTTGCATTTCTCTCCATGACTACCCCTTTTTAAACATGATGGCAGCCTACTGTTCGGTTCATTGTGAAATGATGAAGAGGAAACTTTCTACATAGTTTTGTTGCATCTATTGAATCTGATAATGAAATTTGATCAATTGGTATGATTTCATATAGATTTAATTTATAAAAATAGGTTTATCATCAATTTGATCAAGTTGCTCAATTTCCTATCCCTCCTAAAACACAAGAGGGAAGCATGTTGGGCTCAAACCTCATGGGAGCCACATTTTACTCCACATGTTGTAACCAGATGAGACAAAACAGTAACAAAGGTTTAACCTATATGTGCACAATGAGAAAACATGTTAGATAAACAAAGCATATGATAGATGTGTTTGATAACTCTCTTGTTTTCCTAGACATCTATGGTATGTAATCTATTTTAATGCAAATCAGGATCAAATCATATGTTTATAGATGTATGCACATATTTTGACTGGTTATCCCTCATTGTTCTAATAGCACTCTTCTCATAGATGTAGGGAACCTAGGAGAAACAAGGAGAGCATCAACTGGAAGCACGACAAGTGGGAGGGATTGAAAATGATGTCAGACAAAGCAGTAGGGATTTGTCATTCAGGAAATGGCAGGTCCCCTTTCTCTTTATGTGCATTATTTCTCTTTGTATCTGTACATGTATAGTTTTTTTCTATATATGCATTAAGATAGTGAGTCCCTCGGCTTATGAGGGATACTATACACTTCTCATTATCAATAAAGACTACACTTTGGAAATATTGTGCACTTTTTCCTATGTTATATGCATGTGCATAAGGCAATATAGTATTGTAGTCTTCTTATATTTCTTTATGCACATGAATGTGACATAGCAGAGTTAAAATGTACCTTCTTTTCACTTGTAAAATATATGCAACACTACTTGTTTGGGCTAGTAGCGAAAATAGGTAACATTTCCATTATGACATATGGAGCAAAGTTTCAAACAATTCAAATGCTAATAAAAGTGCATAAGTATATAATGTATTGGTTGCAAAGACAATGGTATTAAATGAAGTTTATGTAGCGCTTGAATTAGCACTATGCAGAATCAAGGAAATATTTTTTATCAAGTTGTTGATTATATTAAAATCAACACACAATGATAAGGAGGGGAAAGTGTGATGTAACATACTATGCCATGTAAGAGTTTGAATGTAAATAAGAGTCTTGGTGCTATGCTAAAAAAAACTACACACATCCTTGAATAAAGCTTGAGACTTAGTCATAGCCACAAGCCAACTTAAGCTTGGAAGAATTCAACTTAGTCTGCATTATGAAACCTATAGGTAAATTTTTTTGTGCTTTGACTCGATAAATAGTAGTTGTTGGTAGTTATAAAGGGTGACTCATCCATAATAGAGAATTTGGAAATGCATGGATTGTGTATGTGTTTTCACATTGACTGTTGAGTAGCCATATTTCATTTCTTTAGGTTGAGTCAATGCATTTAGAAGAGAATTTAGTTTTTGTTGTTGAGTGGTGGCAGTTAGAATAAGTTTAATTCAATATCATAATGGTATAAGAGTAATGAATATTACATTGGTAATACCTATATGTTAGTTGATTTCTTGAATAGAGAATAATGTTCTCAAATAGATATTTACCCTATGATATTTGGGCGAGTTATTCCCTAGGGTTAGGATATACATTTAGATGTGATTGTATCAATATTCAATAATAGGTTGAAAAATGTATTTTCTGATTATGCTATTGTCTTATACTTGAATAAGAGTCTATTCCTATTCATAGAATTCTAGGAGAGGACTTACATTCAGACAACCCAAAGTCATACTATGAAGAGGACTTATAGGTGTAGATGCATAAACTCCTCGCAAGCTGTTAATGTCCTCCATAATAGATATGATTGTAGTAAACATTGTAAGCATTTGACTAATTGAGTCATATTGAAAGAGAGCTTTCATGATTGTTATGAACATTTATTTGATGCATTCCTTTTTGTTTGAAGCCATAGTTTGGGATTAACCTATAAGGTTAGTTTAATCATTTGATTGATTCTTTACTTTTGATGAAGTCATGTTGGGTATGGATTAACCTATGTAACTAGATTGATCACTTGAATGTTGTATAGCTTGAAAATGGAGACATTTAATGTTGTGATTATACTTTTGAAATGGAACCATTTAATATGTATGGTTAACTTGGTTATTGTTGGTGTTAGGAAAATTTATGGATGTGAGTAACCTAGTTGGTCACTTGGTTATGTGAATATGTATGGTTAACTTGGTTATTCCTAGGGTTAGGATAAATCTGTGGATGAGAGTAACCTAGTTAGTCACTTTGTTATGATATCACCTTTTTGGTTGAATGTTTGTTATGATTAAAAAGAGTATGAATGGTCAAATACCAAATCGAGCTAAGGGATGGGTGAACATACAACTTTGCTTCTGAGCGAATTATTATATCAAGCTTTAGCCAAAGTAGTGTAAGTAGCCACTTTTTACACTGTCGATTCACTATGAAATAGGTTTGCATACTAGACATGGAACTTCGTACATGTAGGTTGTAGCCAATGTATGGTACAACTCTAGTTATGTAGAACATCAAACCATGCTCAAGGAGGATAGTATTATGAGGTTACCATATCAATCTCTTCTTGGAAGGGTAGGGCCATCTTACACAATCCATATATGCTCATAACTACCAAAAATGACAAAACTTAAACATCAATTAACTACATACATCCTATAAATGTGTGAGGATGTGTTCCACAAAGGACATATGGACCATTTGTATCTCTATTTCATTAAATCTCTTGGAAGCTATGCATGTATTCATGTATCTCTATCTTTATGGAAATTGTAATTGGAAAAATGTTATCATTACATGGGATTATGTAATATGAAATTGTTACTTGGAATTATGTAAAGTTTCTTTATAAATGCAATGGGATTATTTCAAATGTGCAACTTGTTATTGAAATGAAATTGTTACACTAGATCCTAATGAATTTAAGCATTATTTAACCCCCTAAGCTACAATCCCAATGAGATGTTCAAAAGCTTCAAAAACTAAGAAACCATTAAACTAAGCATGAAATAAATAAGAAAGCTTAAAAGAAACCTAATCTAGAACTCCAAACCTTATCCCATTGGGGGAGTGGTGTCGTATTGATATGGAATAATGAACCTTTCCCAATCCCTTGGATAAAATGAGCAATTAACCGAATTCCATTGTTGAAAACTAAGCTAAAATTGATAAAACGATGCTATGGGTGGATGAAAAGGATGAAAAAGCTTGATAATAGTGCAAGTATGTGTAGCACCCCTCCAATTTTTTCATATTTTCAGAAATTGCTTTTATTTTGATAGACCATGATACTATGTTGTTGTTATTTGATCACTGACATTGGAGCGATGATGGTTTTTATATTGTGATGTGATGGTACAGTTTATGGATGATTATTGATTATGACATACTTTCTAGTTAGCATAGTTGATTATTTGAGTTGATATTGATATATGCTCATATGTAGTTAATTGATGTTTAAGTTTTGTCAGTTTTGATGTGACACTGTATTGGTGAAGGGAACATGATTGCATCACTCGCTTGCGAGTGCCTTGAGATTCCATAATTTTCTCTTCACAGTGTGTTTGATTCATGATTTATATACATGTACAACATATGTTTTATTGCAGGATTGCAGGTACAAGACATCGACTCCACCTGGATTCACAAGTTTGAGCATGTCCATTGCCCAACAGTATAGTTGATTGGGAGATAGTAACAGGTTTTCCTTGTCAAGTCACAACCCTAGTCACAGTGTGTCATCAGTCCTTGTTTCGGTATGCTTAGGTGTTATGTTGTCCACGTTTTCCTTATTTATTTATTTTGCAAGGCATGTTCTGTGGGAAATTAATGCTTAAAATGTTTTTAAGTGATTATTTAATTAATCTTGAGTAATGTTGTTAGAAGCTTAGTATTCGATTTAATTAATTAAATTAAATTTATTTTGTAAAGTGATTTAATCTTTGAGATTAAATTTAATTTATAAAGTGATTAAATTGATTAGATTAAATTTAATTAGAAATTAATATGTGAATTTTGAATTAAATGCATAAATATCTTGTAATTATCTTAGAGGAAATATCAGTGATTTGGTTGAAAAGATATTTTATTTGTGACATGTGTTAGAAAAATTAAACACTGTTGTTGGGAATTAATTCTTGGAGAGAATAATTGCATTAACTGAAAGAGGAAAGAGGCTACTTCATGGAAATGAAGAAAGATATTTTGGGGAGGTTGTTGAAAATTGGTTGTTAAAAAGTTGGGGAAGAAGTTCTCAAGAAATTTTGGCTCTGGTTTTGTTTTCATCTTTTTGAAAAAGTGGATAATTTGGAAGAAGCTTTGGTAAATTGAAATCTGAAGGTGAAATTCTACTTCAAACATCATTTCCTCAAGCATCCAAAAACAGGGTCTTTAAATTGTTTTTATTTATATGCAAATTGGGAAGATTGCCTATACAAGAAGAATATGTTATTTGTGTAGAAGATTTGATATATTTTGTAAATTTGAAAGATTGTCATGTTTGAAAAATTGTCATAAAAGATTTAGAGCTTTTGTAGAAATTGATTTAAAAAAATAGAATTCCCAGAAATATTTTCTAGAGAAATCCGAAAACCTTTGTTGGAATGGATTTAAATCTTCCTGTCAAATTTGTAGAAAACCTCTGGAAGATTTTGTAAATATTTCCTGTAAAAGATTATTATTTTTCTTCCATTTCGATTTATTTGGCTGGGAAATTGAAACCTATGTGAAATTTTGTAAATACTTCATGTAGAAAACTTTTTGTGAAAATAAATTAACCGACTGGAGCTTTCATGTTGATGAATCTATACATATTTTAATATATATATATACGTACATACATTTATATATATGTATATTTTATATGTTATTAATCCTTGTAGAAATCTTTTTGGAAAAAAAAATTGTATTGAAAAAAAAAACGAAGATGAATTCCGTACAATGAATTTTATTTATTCGCAGGTTTTGTTGAAAATTAAATGGTTTGAATATAAGTATGGGGGAGGCTGTGGCTGTCCCCATAGCTACTGCCCCCATAGGGAGGTAGACTGTGGAGGCAGCCCAACGCTTCCCTCCACAGACCCATACCCTTCAATGGGCATCGATACTATATATAGGCCGACAATGTAGTATTATGACAACCTTTGAACTTTTGTCCGTACTTTTATAAATTTCACTTTCAATTTTAATACGGTTTTTAAATTTTAAAATATAATATATATTATATATATATGTATGTAAGTATATATTCATTTATATATATATATATATGTATAGATATGTATATATATATATATATATATATATAAATATATATTTTGTAATTGTTTGGAAATTGTAATTCATTTTTAAATAATTAAATAATATATTTATGTATATATAATTATATGTATATATATATATATATATATATATATATATATATATATATATATATATATATATATATATATATATATATATGTTATAATAGATGCATTAAATGCACAAGTAGATGATTTTAAAATAAAAGTGTTAAAAAAAAAGGAAATTTGTTTTTATTAAAATGTAATTGAGAAATTGAAATATACAATTAGATTTAATTTCTCTATTGTGTGTAATTGAAATTGTATTAAGTTGGTTTATTTTGGGAAATGCATTATTGTATTTTATTCAAATGGAAATTGGATTTAGGAAATCCTAATGGTAGTTTTATTTCCTGCCTGAATTGCCTATTAAATTATGATTTCTTCTATTCTCGTAAGTTGGGGAAATTGGTTAGTCATGTATGTAAGTCTTCTAGATGGTGTTATTTTATGAGGGGGTTGTTGTGTTTTATGGTTCAACCCTTTTTTTTCCCTTGGGTAGTGCACTTGGTTGATTTTCAGTTAAACACTCAATTATTACGAATAGGATGCGATGCCTCTTATATTTTGGATTTGGATTTAATATCTATTGTATGCACTTTGTTTACCCTTGGGTTTTGGATTAGATCCTTGTGTTGTTAGTAGGGGAGTGGCTCTCACTAGGGGTCGGCACACAAAGTGGTGCTAGGGTAACTCATGTGAGATTTAGTTAATTAAGTGGAAATTAAATAATTGTATTAGGGAACAGGGTAGCTTAAATCATATAACTTGTTAATTGTGTCTCGCTCATGGGCTCAAGTGCTTGTTTAGACTTGGGATGAGACGGGAAAGCCTGGAATGGCAAGATCATTATCTTGTCCCTTTGAAAGATATTTGATTCCACATCGGTTTGCATGTGGGGCCAGGGGTTGTGAGAGGCTACAAGGGTAACCCAAGATGGGGGTCAGGGCCTAGGAAGATCTGCCAGGGTAACCCATGCAACTTTGTGATGAAACTCCTCCTATGACAATAGTATGTATTGTTTAGTTGATATACTTGATTATTTACTCTGGAAGCAATGTAACCTTTATGTATATATTGTTCTTGTATGGTATAGTATTGTGTGTTGCCTTTGTTTAGAGGTTGTTGATTTTTCCTAGGAAGCCCTGTGTTTACATGTTCGTGACGACGAGATCTTCCAGATTGGAGAGCTCGCATGTTCCAGTTACTTGTACCATCTCTTGTATACTGTTGGTTCAGTTGAATATTTATGTATATGTACTACTCCTCATTTGTATTCGAGGAGGATTCTTGTTTCATTGTTATCGTAACATTATTGTATGATCTTCCTCATTTTGGAATTGAGTCTTGTAACTGCTTTATGGAATGAATGCAATCTTTGGATGATTCTTTAATGTACTTTGTATCAAATGAGATGAGTTTAATGCTTTGGATGTATGTTATTTATTTCATGAGTATTATTTATATGCTATGGATTAGTTTACTTTTGTATATTATGGGATTCGAATATAAGCGTTGTCGCGTACCTTAGAGGATGCATGCATTAAGTGTAGTTCACTTTACTTGTTATTAATTACACTTAAATTTTTTTGTTACACTTCTGTTGTGTTTGCGTCGTCCTCTACAGTTATGTGGCAGGGTGTTACAGTATGAATAAAGATAGTATTCAAATGGGAAGCATAACTTTTCTTTGATAGAAGTGGATCTATTTCTCTCCAAAATGTGAGGTATTTATAGGAGAGAAAATGAAGAATCAAGGGTCAAGATGAAAAGGATCAATCAATGGTCAAGATGGAATCAAGGGTGAAGACATGGATCAAGGATTCTCATCAATGGATGAGAATCAAAGATCACATGGATCAAATAAACCATCAAGGGCTCACAATGATTAAAAAAAACACACTTTCAAAGTTAGAAAGTTTGTTACAAAGTTTGTTAGGAAAGAATATTCTATTTTTTGAAGCCAAATAGAAGAATATTCCTTTGGAATATTCCCTATGCAAGTGGATGGGTGAGGAAAATTAGTAATTAGTTAATTAAAACTAAGTTTTAATTATGAAAGTTGAGGAATATTAGGATTGCAATTAAATAATGATTTATTTAATGAGAAAGGGGGAAGTGACATTTAATTAAATGATTTAGATTATTTAATTAAATGAGAGGAGATAAGGGGGTTTAAATTGAATAATTTCCATTATTCAATTAAACAGGATGAAAGGTGAATGTGAAAGGGGGTGAATTAACATAATTAAATTAATTAGATTAATAGATGGAAATGATGTATTTAATTAAATAACTAGGCTTATTTAATCAAACAGGAAAATGAATTTTAGGATGAAATGATGTTAGTAATCGGTTTCAAGTGTGTAATACCATTCAAGATAATTTTAAGTGTACATTTTCCCCTCTTTGAAGTGAGGTACCTATTACATTGGTTCAAAGATTAATGCTTTTCAGATTAACGTTGTTGCTCAGATCAAAAATTTAAAAATTCTTGATTTTTTTTGATGCCCCACTGTTGCCCTAGTGGAAGGAATTAAGCTGGTTCCCTGCCCCCTTGAGAGATTGGGTGGAAATTTGAAATTTTGGGTTGAGCTCGTGACAAAGATTTAACAAAGGTTTAGCTGTAGAAAATAGGCTACACGACATGAAAATAAGCTCAAGATGCTAAAAAATGCTCAAAATAGGCTTCATGGCTTGAAAAGTAGATAAATAGGCTAAAAACCCTAGCTTCCCCTCAAATTAGGGCAAAAAACCCTAATTTTTAGGCATAAATAGATGCTAAAGGGTCACTTTCAATTTCTTTGCACTCTTGACTTCTAGCGAATTTCTTCTCTTGAGCTCTGACACCTTGGCACGATGGCATGACACAAGCTTCCCACACACCTTTTCAACCAATTTCGAGAGTACTAATGCTGAGCAGACGTAGGACCCTGAGTATGTGCTTCGAACCTTTTCTTGATTTATGCATTTTTTTGCATTTATTAGGGTTTGAAATTAGGTCTTTTAGGGTATTGTTGTATTGCAATGCATCTAGAATGGTCAACGTTGCTATTGATTTTATAGTGATGTGCTTTACTTTGAGCGACGGTCCATCAATTTTTGTTTAGCGACACACCTAGGCCATAGTGACACATGTTGCGAATAGTAATGCATCAAGGGATTTCAATTTAGCAATGCTTACTGATTGTAGTGATGCACCTTCTATATAGCAACACGCCAATGTTTATTGGTCCAATGATGCATTGAAATTCTGACATGCTATTGAGATATATCGACACATGTTGCAAAACAACGACGCACCCTCAAAAGGAAAATAGGCTACAAGATGTGAAAACTAGCTCAAGATGCTAAGAAATGCTCAAAATAGGATTCATGGCTTAGAAAATAGATAAACACACTAAAAACCCTAGCTTCCCCCTCAAATTAGGGAAAAAACCCTAATTTTTAGGCATAAATAGATGCTTAAGGGTCACTTTCAATTCACTTGTGCTCTTGACTTCTAATGAACTGTTGCTCCTAAGATCTGACACCTTGGCAAGATGGTGTGATGTGAACTTCCCACACACCTTTCTGACGGAGTTTGAGAGTACCAATGTCGAGAAGATGTAGGACCCCAAGTATGTGCTTCAAAACTTTTCTTGATTTATATGTTTTTGTGCATTTATTAGGCTTTGAAATTAGGTTTTTTAGGGTTTTATGTTATTGCAAAACATCTAGAACGGTCGACGTCACTATTGATTTTATAATGACACACTTTTCTTTGAGTGACATGTCGATCAATTTTTGTTTGGTGACACACCTAGGTGATGGTGACACATGTTGCGAATAGTAAAGTGTCAAGGAATTTCAGTTTAATGATGCTTATTGATTGTAGTGACACACCTTCTATATAGGAATGCGCCAATGTCTATTGGTCCAATGATGCGTCAAAATTTTGACACACTATTGAGATATAGCGACGCATGTTGCAAAACAATGATGCACCCTCAAAAGGAATACAACAACACACTTCAAAAAGAGCAACACTATTGTAGTTTGAGGAGTTGGAAACTTAGAATTTAATCAGTTTTCTACATTTTAAGGAAATTGATGCTATTTGCATGATGCGTACAAAAGGATATTCAACCTCTTATGTCCCAGGAGCATCGACTTGACCTTCTGTTAGAGGTGCAGGATTTCGACGTGGAGCAGCAGGACACTTAGAATTTAATTAGTTTCCATATTTTAGGGAAATTGATGCTATTTGCATGATGCATGCAGGAAGATATTCAACCTCTTATGTCTCGGGAGCATCAACTTGACCTTTTGTTAGAGGTGCAATATTTTTATGTGGAGCAAGAAGAGTTCTTTGTAGTCCTTAGATTGGGGTTCATCACTTCTATGCTTGAGATTCAGACTCACTTGGCAATGATGATGACATTGGTGGAGCACTAACACAGTGAGACATCATCCTTCCACCTTCCCATCGACGAGGCAACCATCACATTGGAGGATGTCTGACGGATTCTACGGCTTCCCATTATGGGGAGTGAGTCATATATGACACAATTCCTAGGGTAGATGTATGCCATAAGTTGTTGCAATCAGATGATAGAATTCTATTGAGCTCCTAGATTGACCTGGATCTATACCGAGGATGAGTTTTGATTTTTAGATTGGTTGTTGCTGCCCTAATTTTTGGTGTGATCACCCCAGACCGATGAGGTAGAGCTTTTAGTTTGGGTTGGGGACTAGCATGGCATGACATGATTCATAGGATGGTCCAGTATGCATGGGGCCCAGTCATGTTGGCCTCTTTATATCATGACATGCATTAGGTAGTATACTGTCATGGGAAGGGCACTAGAGCTAGTGTTAGTCTCCTACACATCTAGGCATACAAGCACATTGCGGTGCAAATACTCGCTGTGGTCTTAGAAGATATAGATTAGGATGAGCCCATCGTGTAAAAATACTAACCAATGATGACTCTATGGGATATGGGGCCTACAAGGATCCCTTATTAGAGGAGGGTCATAGATGATATGACTATTTTTAGATGGAAGTCATGGATACAAGTTCCAGCATGGTATGACGACCACCAACAGTTTTTATTTTCCAGGAAGACCCAATATTTGTAGGGGTAGGAGCATACCATGATTGAGTGGTATCTCCTAGACCATGTTTGTCAGCAATTTGGGGAGATACAAGATATACTCCCTGATGATTACACAACAATGTTCGCTTGAGCAAAGAGAGAGGTAGACTGGGGGCTTCAAATTCCACCGCAGGTGGCGATAGATGACTTTTGAAATTTGGTTGCTCGGTGATGGGCATATGACTAGGGTCCATTTGATGTGGGGACTGCCTCAACTTATGATGCATGGTGGGCACCGCCCACATGATTTAAAAAACCGGTTGGGGGATATCCCCAAGGAAAAGGTAGGGGTCAAGGAAGAGGTGTAAGCAAAGGGGGATAATAACTTGAGCAACATCCTCCATAGGATCATGGGCATGGAGAGTAGGTTCAACAAGATTAGGGGCATCGAGATCACCAACAACCAAAGTAGCAGTCACCGAGGCTGGACCTCAGGATCGACAGATCTAGGCCCTCACAACCGAGAGAGATCAGCTACGACAACAACTACAGACTATGACAGTCGACTAAGACTATGAGAGATAGTTGCAACAATAGCTAGACTTACAATTGTCCTAGGAGACTAGGAGACAACAATATTTGGAGGTCATCACAATAGCAACACAAGGATAGGTGGTTTCCACACGCATGTACAAAGAAGTTGTGTCAGAGGCAATCTACTATAGGACACTATATCACTGGGATGTTCCCCGAGAGATGTGACAACCATATTACTCTTAGAGGAGTGGGGAAACACCGAGGGTTTCAGATGGTCCTTCACCCATCAGATAGCTGAGAGATCCCAGCCACAGATAGGACCAGTCCATAAATGATGACCGACAGAGCAAGGGATAGCTCATGCTCATTTTGTAGACACATTTTGATATACAACCCAATTTGTACATGTATACACATTCATCAACTCATTTTTGATAGCTTATTTTATATGTACTTTTGATGATAGTTACACTTTGACTTTGATATTTGTACCATGACATTCATTTTTGATATATATATATATATAAGATGGCCCGATTCAATTTATGATGTGATGTATTTATCGCATGATTTATGTGTGGATGCACATGTATATGGATGAATGTTGATGTTAGGGATGCATTTCTTTATTTATACCTTATGAGATGATCTATGATGCGATGCTTATGTGGTATGCAATATATGATATGTTATGGATGCAATGCAATGGTTTCATTTTCTTTTTCACTACCTTTCTGTGACATACTATGAGATGGATGTACTTTTCCTTTTGTATTTCCCATATGATGATGTCATTCTTTATGATATGAGTATGATTATGCTATGATTTATGCAGGATGTATGCATGTTGATGGTTTGTGGATGCATGATGGATGCATTTATGATTTTTTGTTGACTGTCATGATACCATGTTAGCACAAAAAGAAGATAGAAGAATAAGATGAATGGGTTAACCATTGATTTTGAGATTGATTCAAAAGTACAAGTCCATGATTCATCGAGACTTTATTAGATTATGGTGATGAGATTGATGATTTTCTCATTTATGGGATTAGGACTCTCTATCATCCCTTATTTTTGATATAACACATAGACACGATGCATCATAATATTGATAACCAAGATGGCATTGTATCTAGTGTGATGGAATTTGACTTTGCAAATAGATAGGATAATCCTTGTTCACACCTTGACATACGAAAACCTTGTTGGAATGTAGTTTAGAAGTTTTAGAATATCTTGGACCAAAGCATATGCAATAGTCAACAATTTACTTTAAACAACCTCCCTACACACAACTAAGCTAGTATGCACCAAGATTATTTTACAAGAATACTCCACAAGCACAAAAAACAAAAGATAATGATCGATGCCCCATTCATTTCTCTCTAAATTGTTTAGACATCATTGAGGTCCTCAGAATGGGTCAACAAGATAAACCATAAGAAAAGATAAAAAAAATAGTCAATGTTATCTATATCTCTTGCCAAAGTAGCATAGCTAAGGTGATTTCTGATGTTGATGTACATTGTAGGAAGGATGCAGGCCTAGGACATGTTTATCAGATGTTTTGACCTAAGACTAAGTGTTTGATAGGCCATTGATACAAATGCTATTAATTTATTTACCTACAATCTAGACTTTGGATTTTGACATTTAGGTTTACACTTTATGACTTGCCACACTTGTTTTTCCACTTGTTTTACCAAATTTTGAAGATGGCGATTGATTTATTATGATTGAAGGTTTATTGTGAGTGAAAGCAAAATGGGATGAATGGTTTTGGAATTTTCTGGAATATTTCAATGTTTTTGGTATTTTAAAAATGTTTTGAGGTTGTTTTTGGTATTTTTTTAATGTTTATGTGAATGTTTTGGTTTTCAATTTTTAAATGTTTTTGTGTTTTTCTAAGTTTTCAAATGTTTTGGGTTTTTCGAGTTTTGACCAAGACCTAAAGGGGACTGGCATAGGGTCTCGGGGCTTATCAAAGATGAGCCTTGCCTACCTTATACACACAGAGACCACGTAGTTTGACTGACTTTGACCTATTTATTGATGAGACATGAACACTTGATGGAGTGTTAGTTTATTATGATAGACTCCTTAAGGACTAACCTAAAGTGTCTCGGGGGCACATCAATGATGGATTTTCCTACGTTCAAGCTTAGAGACTCGTAGTTCAATATGGTTCTATTTTTTACTTTATTTTTTAACCTTTTGACCTGTTTATGGATTTTGATGTGTTTTGGATGTTTTGGATTTGACTTTACAATTTTTGAATGTTTTAAGATTTTAGTTGTACAATATTCTGAAGTTTTTGGATTTTTTATGAGATTTTATGAATGATTTTGGGATTTTTTGAGAGATTTTGAATAAACTTAAGATATACAAGAACCCAATCCGATGCAAGCCTAACAAATCTCCCCCAGTGTGATGTGATAGACTACTTCGATATAGGTAGGACAAACTAACCTTAGGAATGTGCTAGGTAGTACTAAGGGGAATATGATACTTACACAATATCCAAATATGATTCAGATGTGGATGGGTGATGGAATAAATAAGATTAGTGATGCGATGGTGGATGCAATGTGAAGCATGATAAGCTAAAGAGCCAAAGATAGATGGAGGTTCTTATTTACACAAGGCGCCTGTTTTCCAAGTTTTCACCAAGGTACTTGCCCAAAGCACCACTGAAGTGGTTTTCACTAGAGGACGTTTTTTTTCTTTATTATTTTCAATCCTTTTTCTTATTTTTTTGGATTTTTGTTATTTTTTGATTTTTTTTTATATTTTCAGATTTACACCCTTCAAGGTTAGGCATAATTTTTTTTGAGATGCAGACTATTGATTGGTTCCTACAGGGTTTCTCCTTTAGGAATTGACAATTGGTAAGCTCTTGATCCATAGCTTGTTGTGATGATAAATGGGCCCAACCAATTAGGTTCAAACTTTCCTTTACTATCTTGATCTGGAACATTCTTCTGATTCTGCTTGAGGACAAGATTTTCGACCTAGAAAGATCGAATCTTGATCTTCATGTTTTATCTTCATTTTAGTCAGTTTTGGTATGCTTGCAAATGATTTAGGGCATCAATGTGATGCTCATCCAAGAATTATGATTCATTCAGCCGAGATACCCTGTATTCTTCATCGCTGATCAGATTGTGTAGTGACACTCACAACAAGGGAAGCTTGACCGCAATAGGTAGGATGGCTTTGGATCCATAGACTAAGGAGAAATGGGTTACACCTGTAGGAATGTAGATACTAGTTCTATAAGCCCATAGGGTAGGATTTAACTATAGATGCCAGACACAACCAGCTTCATTGATCATCTTCTTTAGTATTTTTAGAATGATCTTGTTTGTAGCTTCAACTTGATCGTTGCCCTGGGGGTAATAAGGGTGGAGAACCAATGTTGGATGTTGAATTGTTGGCATAGATCTCTTACATCCTGATTCTTGAAGGGTGTTCCATTACCTGAGATAAGGGCTTGTGGAACACCATAGCAGCAAATAAGGTAATTCAGGATAAACTTGGAGATTTTCTTCCCCATTATATAAGTCATTGGAATAGCTTCCACCCACTTCATAAATTATTTAGTGGTTGTGATGATGAATTTGTGGCCATTAGACGAGGTGGGGGTAATCTTTCCTATGAGGTCAAGCCCCCACTATGAGAAAGGCCAAGGTGTGATGATGGATTAGAGCTCTTGAGCTGGAGAATGGATAAGGTCCCCATATTGTTGACACTGGATACATTTTTGCACATACTAGTGAGCCTTTCTTTCCATGGTTGACCAGTAATACTTCGTCCTCAACAGTTTCTTAGATAAGGTCATACCACTAGAATGGGAACCAAAAATGCCTTCATCTACTTTTGTTAAGGTGGTCAAGGCTTCCTCTTGCTTGAGGCATCATAGTAATTTCCCCTCGATGCTTCTATGGTATAGGGTATCACCTAAGATTACAAATCAAGATGCCTTTTTAATGAAGGTTTTCTTTACTTTAGAGGTGATATCTCATATGAGAGGGTACCTCTACTAAGATAGGTGAATATATTGTGATGTCATGGGGAACTAACAAAAACGATTACACACACAAATTCAGATTCAAGAATTTTGAAAGATGATAGAAGAATCTATTCTACCAATAATTCACATTGAAGGATGTTGTGTGGCATGTCTAACAAAGAACCAATTGTCGCCATAGCATTTTTTGCTTAATTGTTTACACGAGGTATTTGCTCAAAGGTTATATCAATGAAGAATTCCTTAAGACTTTCTACCATCTTCTTATAAGGAGTGAGTTTATCATCCTTGGTTTGGTAGTCATCATTGACTTGGTTAACAATCAATTGTGAGTCTCTGAAGACTTTTAACTCCTATATCTACCATTGGACTGCTATCCTTAACCCCGTTATTAGAGATTCATACTCAACAATATTGTTGTTACATGGAAATAACAACCGGTATGACTTTGGAATATAGTCACCTTGAGGGGTGATAAAGAGAATACCTGCCCCTGATCCATGTTGGGTATATGATCCATCAAATTACAATTTCCATTGATTCGTTGCATTAAGAAGAAATACCAACTCATCAGAAAACTCGGATATCAAAGGGTTCTCTACATAAATGGGAGCTTTTGCTAGTTAGTCCATAATTACTTGTTCTTTGATAGCCTTGCACTCCACATACTCTATGTCAAACTTTGTCAAGATCATTACCCACTTGGCCATTCGCCCAGTGAGAGTTGCTTTAGACAATAGATATTTCAACGGGTTGATCTTAACAATAAGCTTGATTTGGTGTGAAAGCATGCAATGTCTAAACTTTTGTGAAGAAAATACCACTTCTAAGCATGCCTTCTCAAATGATGAGTAGTTCATTTCATATCCTACCAAGGTCCTACTGATATAATAGATGACTCTTTCTTTTCCTGTTTCATCATGTTGGGCTAGAAGAACACCTAGTGTTGTTGATGTAGCTGAGATGTATAGGATCAATGGCTTGTTTGGTATCGGTGATATGAAAATTGGAGGTGGTAATAGGTAGTCCTTGATCTGCTGAAAGGATTTATCGCATTTTTCATCCCACTTATATCTTATTCCTTTATCGAGAAGATGCGAGAAAGGATGGATCTTATTTGACAATTGCACTATGAATCTCCTAATGGATTGTAACATTCCTTGTATCCTCTCATCTATTTCAATGTTTGTGGTGGCTCCATGTCTAATATTTCTTTCACCTTTGCTGGATCTATCTCTATCCCTCTTTGTGACACTATGTAGCCAAGAAGCTTGCTTGATGTAACCCCAAAGACACATTTTTTTATTTAGTCATACCTTATACTCTTCGAGCTTGTTGAAGATTGGTCCCAATACCTCTATGTACTCCTTGTTTTTTATTTGTCCAAAATATCACCCACATAGTCTTCGAATATTTTATGGATCATATCACGAAAGATTAGGGTCATTTCCCTTTGATAGGTCACTCCAGCATTCTTCAACCCAACCAACATCATGTTTCAACAGTATGTTCCCCATGGAAAAGTGAATGTAGTTTTGTGTTGGACCTCCTTAGCAATCATGATTTGGTTATTGCTTGAAAATCCATCTATGAGTGATAACATTTCAATTCCTATAGTTAAATCGACAATGATGTCGATGTTGGGACAAGAGAAATCATCCTTTGGACATGCTTTATTTAAGTCTCTAAAATCTATGCATATTTTAATGCCCCCAATGGGTTTGGAGACTGATAGTAGGTTAGAAACCAACTTAGGATAGTCAATTGGTTGGATAAATCTGACGTCAAGGAGCTTTTGTAGTTCTAGTGTAACTAGTAATGCTATCTAAGGGTGGATCTTTCTCAATTTCTATTTCACTGGTTTTACTTCAGGATAGACTGCTAAGTAATGTACAACCACTTCAGGATCGATTCCAGGCATGTCTATGTAGGACCTTGTAAATATTTTCATTCTTTCTTTCATGAATGTTGCTAAGTTTTTATGTTCTTCATCTAATAATGATTCAACATAGAAGGTAATCTTACGCACCTCCTCTATTCCCACATTCACTGGAGTGGATTTCTTTGGTAGTACTTATGATTTCTATGGATGCATTGCACTAAGGGGGATTTTGAATCCATCATCCTTGGGTGCCTCAGAGAGGTTTTCACCTTTAGATATGTCCTTTCATTTTACTATTTTGTGATCTAAAAGTTCCACGGTGTGGTTTTCACTTAAAGACCTACATGTTATTCTCATGTCGTCAATTTTGTGACTGAGGGATTCAATCATCTCCCCATAGTATTCCTATGTGTATAACTCTATTGCAAACCCTTCCTTATGATCCCCACATGGTAGATTGTTGTGGAGTCCATGAATTTTGAGATCGCTTCATCGTTTTCGAATATATCTAGAATTGGTGGTCCTTGTTGGTCCCAATCAATTAGTTGGGGGTAGACTAGGCTTAATTCAATGGTTTGGTTGTTTGGAGTAAAATATGTCATGGTTATCATAAAGATAGAGGTATCCTCAAATAGGTCAATGACGTCAGGAGGAAAGTCATCTAGGGTAGTGTCACATGATATTGGTAACCAAGAGGAAGCCTCTTCTCATTTATTAGAAGTAACCTTGCCAATAAGGGTCACCTTACTAGTAGTACATCCTAATCCAAGATTCTTTAGACATCTCTCAGGAACGATGGGTTCTAACAAACCATTGTCATTTTGTCCCAACTTTTCATTCTTGTTGTATCCCCATCCCATCATTAACTGTAAACCTTTATTGTCATCTTCCATGGGAAGACTAGGCACGGGTAGATTGTCTTGATAGAGCAATTTAGATACATCTTCCTCATTGACATCCCCTTTGTTCAAGTCCCCCCACGTGGTGAAGGTGGTAGATGCAAGCTTTAGTGTTTCATCCACTTTGTTGATAGGTTGGGGTTTTCCATGAGATTTAGGGGAAAGAGGTAAATCTCCCAACACAAAAGTGTCCTTCTTTAGCTTATAATATCCACAACCATTATCCTTGATAACTTCTTTGATGTCGGGTATATTATGGACAATGGGTGTTTTGAATTCTGAGGTAGATGCAAGGGAAGATGGGTCAAAAAATGAGGAGGAGGATGTAGACCCTTCATCATTCTTAGGTATTTGGAGGATCTTGTAGAATTTAGCCTCAAGGTTCTTGCAATAGTAAAAGGGCTCAAAATCACTATGGATGGTAACTTCTTTGTCCTCAAAGAGAAACTTGTAACATTGGTGATATTTGGAAGTTATTGCTTGCATGACATGAATCCATGGTGGAACAAGCAGGATGTTGTAGGGAAGGTCAAGATTTACCACTTGGCATGTGGTTTCAACAATGATGGGTCCCACTTGGATAGGTAGCTTGATGATGCCTTGAGACAACCATTCTTGGTCATTGTATTCCCTTATAGTTGTGCTCTTTTTCTTTTCAATAGAATCCTCTGAGTAACCTAGGTTTTTGACCAACTGAAGGGTGCAAATGTTTAGACCAACACTTCCATCTACTAAGACTCATTTAACTTTATTCTTATGGACAATGACCTCAAGATGTAAAGCGTGATTGTGAGATGATTGTGTTGGGAGATCTTGTTATGAGAAGGTAAGAATATGGGGTGTGGTGATATGCCCTATCATAGCTTGAAACTGCTCTATATCAATGTTTTCAAGGACAAAGGAAACTGATAAAGCCTTTTCTAGTATATCCCTATGTGCAGGGGATAGCTTCAATAATTCTAGGATATAGATATGTTCAGGGGTTTTCTTTAGCTGGTCAAGGAGACTGTAGTTGCTAGGGTTTGACATCAATAGTGTAGGTTGTTCCCTAGGTTGAGATGAAGCTCCTTGGATTGTAACCTTGCAACATCGTGTGGTGACTCCAAACTCTGTACTAGGTCCTTGAACGGTGATGACTAGTATGACATTGTCACAAGAGGTGACCACATTGGAATATACATGCCCTACGTTAGTGTAATTTTTCCCCTTTCCATTGTCATTTCCTTTGTTGTGATTTGGCATTGGATTCTTGTATATCTTGAGGCCTTGGTTACCTGTGGGTACATCAACAGTTATGTCTCCATTTTTAATAAGATCTTGGATAACGTTCTTCAGCTTCATACAGTTTGATATTTTATGTCCTTTGATCTTGTGAAAGTTTCAAAGATCCTTTTCATTATACCAAGGTGGTTTAACTTGAGGTTCTTGATAGTTTTGGAAATTGGGGAGCACAATCAAGTTTTGACTATACCAATTTATGCATGAAAAATTCAATAGGTTCCCCCGATGGTGTGTATTTGTGCTTTGGGTAGTTATTCCTATTGGGGGGTCCTCTTTGTTGGGTGTAAGTGTTATTGATTTGGTTATTCTATGGTGGTGGGGTAGTTTGTTGTACAGTTTGTTGTGCATTGGTTGGTTGATTGGTGTTTTACCTAGGAGCACTTATGATGACTTTAGCATCAACGAAACCATCATTTGTCACATTCTTATTCTTAACCCATACATGGGGCTTGTCATTATAACTGGTTGATGGGCGGTTGTCATTATACGCTTGTGTGGTTCCTTGTGAGATTAGGGATCTCTCAATGTTGAGGTCCCTGGGGATAAGCTCGTCATAAGTGTTGACACACTGCATTTTTAATTGAAAGGATACGTGTGTGTCAACATTTTTTATGATGATTCCTACTTGTTGTTCTTCAAGAATGAGCCACTTGCTTTTACCAGCTCTTTGCCTCCACCTTTGTAGGAAATTTGTGAAGGATTCTCCTTTTTTTTGTTTGAGAGTGTACAACTCTTCTAAGCTTACACCCATGTCAAGATTGAAGGAGAAACGGTCAATGAACCTATCGATTATTTCTTGGAAGCTTTTGATACCCAGAGGAAACTATGAGAACCAATCAATTGTTGGGCCTCTCAAACTACATGGGAAGAGGTGCATCAAATAGGAATCATTGTAGGTGACCTCCATACACATGACATGGAATTCTTTGATGTGGTCCACAGGATTTCCCCTCCCTTTGTATTTATCAAATTTAGGGACCTCAAAACTGGGTGGGAAAGGTACTATTACGATGATTCTATTGAATGGGTATGGACACAAGTTTTTTTTTGTGCATGTGGCTTCTTTGTTTTTCCCATTTGAATTTGACCTCCATAAACATGACATGGAATTATTTGATAGTCCTAGATTTGTTGTGTGAGTTCCTTTAGCTGTGATGACATATCATCTTGCAGATTTGGTGGTGGAGCATATGTTGTGTACTATGGGATGGTGGATGAATTGTAAGTGGGGTTTTGAAATGATGGGGTAATGTATGGTGTGTAGGGTGGAGTTTGATACTGTGAATGTGATGGCGGTAAAGGCGTATATGCTCCTAACGTATTTGGATTGACAATGTTTTGCTGGGGATTATAGTACAAACCTTGTTGTTGAGTGTATTGTTGTGCTATCAATGCTTGCTATTGTGGTTGTTGTTGTTGTGTGACCAAGGCTAGTTGTTGGGCTTCTTCTTGTTGTTGTAATGCTTGTTGATAAGCTTATTGTTGTTGCAATTCTTGGACTTTAGCTTGTTGTTCTTGTAGGGCTTGAGCTTGAGCTTTTTGAGCTTGCAATGCTTGTTGGTAAGCCTGTTGTGCTTGTTGCAAGGCTAGAGCATGAGCTTGTTGTGCCTGTAATGTGGAAGTGTTTTGGTGTTGGGATATGTGGGATGGATTTTGAGTGATCATGGTATGAGTGGGTTGTGGGTTGATGGTGAGTGGTTGGAGGAATGTAAGGTTGGGGACCTATTTTATTTTGTGTGACGTGGGGGAACAAGGGGAAAGATGAAGGTTCCATTTGGTGTTGTGATGTCAATGACACATTAGGACCTTGAGTCAATTGATTGGAAGGGTTCCCTTTACCTATGTACTGAGGGTTCCCTTGTTGTATTTCATGTAGGACAAAGGTATTACCTTGGTTGATGGGATTTGTGATCAATGTGATGCTTTGATTTGGATTGATGATAGATAGGGCTGATGTGTTTTGTGAAACCAATGGGTTTGATGGGCCAATTGGGTGGTTGGATGAAGATGTCCCTTGTGCTAAGAGTTGATTTTGTGTAAGGGTGTTAAATTTCCCTTGTTTTTCTATTTGAGACACTTGGTTCACATTACGTTGTGTAACGTTAGGAACACTTGTGGTACTCGTGGTGATGGATGAAGATGGTTGTGCTCAAAATTTTGAGGCCATCATGGTGTTATGAAATGTAAGTGGTTTATGTGGATGCTCAGGAATGGTAGTGGAAGAATGGGATGGGGCAAAAAATGTTGGTTTCCAACTTGTGTTTTGTGGAAGATTATTGTTTTGAGTACCCAAAATTGTGTTTCCTTCCAAAGGGAGAGTGTGACCAAGATTGGTGACAATCCTAGTTGTAAGACTAGGAGTTAATGTTTGAATTGGCACAAGGGATGGATTAGATTGAGTCAATCCTTGTGTCAAGGTTTGTGCCATGAAAGTTGGGGGAATTGAAGCCACATTTTCTAAGGGTTTCTCCCTAATTGTTTCAAAGTCAAATGTAGAAGGGAGTTTAGCCCCTTCCTTTGCTAAAGTCATCATATATTGGGTAGGGTTCTTCTTCATCAAAGTGTTAACAATGTGGCTTGTCTTAAGATCTTGTTGATATTCAAGGATTTATTCCTCATTGAGCTCGAGGGGTTGTTTGTGACATCTTCTACCTCATACCCTAAGGGATTTTATGGTTGTTGTGAGGGGGTAGCATGGATCCTTGGATCAAATTCTTGTGGGATAGTATCAGTTGTGGTATATGTGCCTTTGGTTTGCTCCATGATTCTCTTGTGTTGTGATATTATTGTAACCATAAATTATGGGTCACCTATGGGAGAGGTATGTTGAGATTTATAATGTTGAAACTCTCTAGTTGACTCAAATTTTGGTAAAAGGGACCCTCTAAGTTGTTTTGGATCAATGGTGTGAGTGAATGATGAAAAAGATTAATGATAATGGGGGATGAACTTTCTAAACTTTTGGAAAACAATTTTGACTATAGGTTTGATGTTTTGATGTTATGGATAAAAGGTGTTAATGAACTTGTAAATGATCTTTAAGGTATACTTGTGACCTTTAAGATAAATTAGTTCAAAAATGTGATGACTAACTCAACTAAGTGTATGGAAAATGATCCATTTCACACACAACATAGCTAAGTTAGGGGAATGGTTTGATAATTATTGAAGTCTAAAGTGTTGATGTGTCCAAAAGTTTCTAAAGTTGTTTGGTGAAGTGGAATGTAAAATGTGTGAAGATGGATGAAATGTTTGACCCAAAATGTGTTAACCTAAAAGGGACCTTTGTTTTACAAGACCAAGATGGTGAGAAACATGATTTACCTCTAAAGTGATAAGACCTTAAGAACTCAATGATTTTGATAAAATAGAACTTGGACTCGATGTTTGCAATAATTTCCTTGTCTCACTTTGTTGCTTGGGAATCAATGTGTCTCAACAATAAGACCAATGTTGATGTATTCATTTGGTTTTAATCTTTGATTAAGTGAGATTGTTTCATTACTACATCAAGAAAGTCTTAATTAATTTCAAACTAAAAATTTATGTCTAAGCAACCTTCATTCCATAAGTCCATTATGTGAAAATCAAGAAGCTAAGGCCATAGTTCCCTATGTTAACTTTGGAAAATGTGAATTAAGATATAAGTCCAAATATTTAGAAGCCTCTAAAGATAAAATACTTGGGGACAAGCAGCAATATAGGAATTTTCAAAGGCATTCAAACTTAATCCAAAGGGTCTGAAATTTGATGAACATGTTGATGTGTGTTTAAGTTGTTTTGAAACCAAGCAATGTGTTAAACTGACTCGCGAGCAATATAACATTCCTAGCTCAAGTGGGTATGTATATTCTTGGTGGGCTTACCTCATACCCTGAAGGGATGATTTTACATGCAACTTGTGGAGGAGTCAAAAACAAAAGATTCCATTCTCTTTAAGCCTTTAATGCCTTAACCCACAAATCATACTTGGTAAGTAACTTCTTGGAAGTAAATTCCAATGCACCACTTTAAAGAACGCTTCGAAAATGGACTTGGTTGGCTACTACAACAAGTTTTTAATGAAAAAAAACCATGAAAAAAGCACATACACTACCATCAAATGGCCACTTAAGGATCTTTAACCATTCACGTTCCACTTAAGGTGTGGGATTAGGTGTAGTATGTTGTCGCCCAAGATTGAAGCTACTTTCTTACGATTTCACAACCTTTAATATATTCCGTTGGTAAACATGCTTCAAGACCTTGCCTATGATTTCTCCATTGCGAGATGTGTCTCATAGAAAGCCCTCGTTTAATAAGAAAAATGCTATTTCTCTTCACCCAAGATCACGCAAAGTGCAAGGGGAGAAGATACGTATCAAGTTTCTTAAGATGACTCAAAGCAAGAAAGTACACTTGAGTGTTTCTCTTCACCCAAGATCGCACGAAGCGCAAGGGGAGTGGATATGCACTACAAGTGTATTCAGGAAAAGCAATCACATCAAACACATTCATTTTAACCCAATATAGAAAAATGACTTTATTTTAAGCACCAATGGAAGTGTTTGTTTGTTTTGTCTAATTTTAAAAAATATTGAAAAATGAGGTTGTATGGTTTCAATTTTAACCAACTTTGAACGTGAATTTTAAGCCCAATGGAAATTTAGTGGTCCTAAAATAGAAAGCAAAGCAACATATGATGGGTTATAATTGTCACATAAGTGTAAAAACACTTTTTTCAATGTATGGTCAAACTATCTCGTATGCTCCTTCACTTCAAGTTTTTTTTTCAAATATGCAAGACCAGGTGTTAGTAAAATATCAGAGAGCATATGAAACTGAAAATTTAAAACACACATGAAAATTAGCTTCTTTTTTTTTACCAGTAAAAAGTATTGCTGAAGCTATCAAATGTGTCACTGAAGCTGAAGTGCATTGCTCTGATGAAATTTGGATGCATCACTCTGCACCAAAATAGTGACATCAATAACATCACTATATGGTATGCATCACCCTATTAAAAATCATGATATTGATAAAAAAGCTAAGTGTGTCACTATATTTAATATATGTCGCTATATCTGAATCAAGTGTGTCACTATATAGCGACATGCCTCTGTAGTGTCGTTGAAGCCACCAAAAGCATTGTCATTTCTCTGGAACCTACAACCCATGGAAACTTAAGAGAAATTAATCAAATAAAGTTAGTAGAGCCCTCCTTCTAGCGCCAAAATGTTATTGTAATCATAGTTAGGTTAAATACACCAAATCCTAGAATGAATTTAAGCATTATTTAAGCCCCTAAGCTACAATCCTAATGAGATGTTCAAAAGCTTCAAAAGCTAAGAAACCATTAAACTAAGCATGAAATAAACATGGAAGCTTAAAAGAAACCTAATCTAGAACTCGAAACCTTATCCCATTAGGGGAGTGGTGTCGTATTAATATGGAATAACGACCCTTTCCCAATCCCTTAGATAAAATGAGGAATTAACATAACTCCATTGTTGAAAACTAAGCTAAAATTGATAAAATGATGCTATAGGTGGATGAAAAGGATGAAAAATATTGATAATGGTGCAAGTATGAATAAATATAGTATTCAAACGGACAACATAACTTTGCTTTAATGGAAGTGGATCTATTTCTCTCTAAAATGTGAGGTATTTATAGGAGAGAAAATGAAGAATCAAGGGTCAAGATGAAAAGGATGGTCAAGATGGAATCAAGGGTGAGCATTGAGCAAAGAAAAATTGTTGGTGGTCATCGTACCATGCTAGAACCTATAGCCATGGCCTCCATCTAAAATGGTCATATCATCTATGACCCTCCTCCAATAAGGGATCATTGTAGGTCCCGTATGTTGTAGAGTCATCATTGGTTGGTATCTATACACAACGGATTCATCCTAATCTATATCTGCTAAGACCACAATGGGTCTCAACACCGCAATATGCTCATATGCCCATATGTGTAGGAGAGTAACACTGAATCCAATGCCCCTCCCATGGTAGTATAGTGCCTGATGCATGTCATGATATAAAGAGGCCAACATGACTGGGCCCCATGCATACTAGACCATCATGCAAATCATTCCATGCCATTCTAGTCCCTAACTCATAATGAAACCTCTACCCTATTGGTCTATGGTGATCACACCAAAAATTAGGGCAGCAACAACCAATCTGAAAATCAAAACTCATCCTCGGTATAGATCCAATTCAATATGGGAGCTCAATATAATTATATCATTTGATCACAATAGCTCATGGCATGCATTCATCCTAAAAAATGTCATTTATGAATTGCTCCCCATGAATGGGAAGCCGTAGAATCTGCCAAATGTCCTCCAATGTGATGATTGCCTCACTAGTGGGAAGGTGGAAGGATAATGTCTCACTATGCCTGTGCTCCACCAATGTCATCATCATTGCCAAGTGAGTCTAGATCTCAAGCATATAAGTGATGAACCCCAATATGAGGACTCTTAAGAACTCCTGTTGCTCCACATCGAAATCCCACACCTCTGACAGAAGGTCAAGTCTGTGCTTTCGGGACATAAGAGGTTGAATATCCTCCTACACACATCACGCAAACGATGTCAATTTCCCTAAAATATAGAAACTGATTAAATTCTAAGTGTCCAACTCTTGAAACTGCAATAGTTTCGTTCTTTTTGAAGTGAGTCGCTATATTCCTTTTGAGGGTTCATCGCTATATCTCAATAGCTTGTCAGAATTTCAACACATCACTATATAGAAGGTGCATCACTACAATTAGTAAGTTTCATTAAACTAAAATCCCTTGACATATTACTATTCACAACATGTGTCGCCATGGCCTAAGTGCATCACCAAACAAAAATTGATTGAAATGTTGCTCAAAGAAAAGTGCATTGCTATAAAATCAATAGTGATGTTGACTATTCTAGATGTGTCACAATACAATGATGCCCTAAAAGACCTAATTTCAAACCCTAATGAATGCACAAAAAAACGTAAATCGAGAAAAAATTTCAAGCACATACCTGGGTCCCTATGTCTGCTTGGCATTGGTACTCTCAAACTCATTCAGAAAGGTGTGTGGGAAGCTCACATCACGCTATCTCACTAAGGTGTTAGAGCTCAGGAGTAGCAATTTGATAGAAGTCAAGAGTGCAAATGAATTGAAAGAGACCCTTTAGCATCTATTTATGCCTAAAAATTAGGCTTTTTATCCCTAATTTGAGGGGGAAGCTAGGGTTTTTAGCCTATTTATCCATTTTCTGAGCCATGAAGCCTATTTTGAGCATTTTTTAGCATCTTGAGCCTGTTTTTCGTGTTCTGTAGCCTATTTTTTACAACTAAACCTTTGTTAAATATTTGTTGCAAGCTCAACCCAAATTTTCAAATTTTCACTTGATCTCTCGAGGGGGTAGGGAACTAGCTTAATTCCTTCCATTGGGGAAACAGTGGGACATCCAAAAAATCAAGATTTTTTAAATTTTTGATTTAAGCAACAGTGTTAATCCGAAAAGTGTTAGTCTTTGAACCAATGTAATAGGTACCTCACTTCAAAGAGGGGAAAAATGTAGACACTTAAAATTGTCCTGAATGGTATTACACACTTGAATCCGATTACTAACATCATTTCATCCCAAAATTCATCCTCTTTTTTCCTGTTTGATTAAATAAGGCTAGTTATTTAATTAAATGCATCATTTTCATCTAATAATCTAATTAATTTAATTAAGTTAATTCACCCCCTTTCACATTCACCTTTCATCTTGTTTAATTGAATAATGCAAGTTATTTAATTTAAACCCAGTTATGTCCTCTCATTTAATTGAATAATCCAAAATTATTGAATTAAATTTCATTTGCATCCCCTTTTCATTAAATAAATTAATTATTTAATGAGCATCCTCAAATTCCTCAACTTGCACAATTAAAATTTTGTTTTAATTAACTAATTACTAATTATCCTCACCCATCCACTTGCATAGGAAATATTCCAAAGGAATATTCTTTCCTAACAAACTTTGTAACAAACTTTTTAAGTTGTTACAAAGTGTGTTTGCTTGAATCATTGTGAGCCCTTGATGGTTTCTTTGATCCATGTGATCTTTGATTCTCATCCATTGATGGGAATCCTTGATCCATGTCTTCACCCTTGATTCCATCTTGACCATTGATTGATCCTTTTCATCTTGACCCTCAATTCTTCATTTTCTCTCCTATAAATACATCACCATTTGGAGATAAATGGACCTATTTCCATCAAAGCAAAGCTATGTTTCCCATTTGAATACTATCTTTATTCATACTTGCACCATTATCAAAATTTTTTATCCTTTTCATCCATTCATAGCATCGTTTTATCAATTTCAACTTAGTTTTCAACAACAGAGTTCGGTTAATTGCTCATTTTATCCAAGGGATTGGGAAAGGGTCATTATTCCATATCAATACGATACCACTCCCCCAATGGGATATGGTTTGGAGTTCTAGATTAGGTTTCCTTTAAGCTTTTGTGTTTATTTCATGCTTAGTTTAATGGTTTCTTAGTTTTTGAATCTTTTGAACATCTCATTAGGATTGTAGCTTAGGGGGTTAAATAATGCTTAAATTCATTAGGATCTGGTGTATTTAACCTATACTATGATTACAATCACACTTTGTATTCCATGAGTTCATTAGAAAATTAGATGGTTTGTATTTCATGATCATATATATAATATATATATGTTATCCTCAGTTTTTACCTTAGAGAATTTTGAAATTTCTATGTCCATTAAGAAGACATTGCCATAAACAAGCTAATTTTCTAAGTTACAAGTGGAATCCCTTAGTCACCCCAATTTAATCAAATAAAAAACATTAATATGTACACAATGAATTCTTGTTTGTAAATATTCTCAACCATTTTTAGAGTAAATTTTCTTATCAAGTTAACATTGTCAACTGTTGGATGTACTCATTTAAGTCAAGTCATAAAATCTTGTCAACTTGATAATTCATGCAAAAAAGTTGAATGATCTTAGTAGAAAAAATATGTTTTCAATATGATTTGACAAGTATATCACGTTAAGATACCTCTTGGCATCTTTACTCTCATAGTTCAGAACTTCATAAAATCATAAAATATTTTTGAAAATTTGACAATAGATTCTAAGGGACTCTCCATAGGGTTTAGACATAGTGGTACCAATATATTTTACATATGAGTTCAAATTCATAGATATTTTAAAGTTTTAAAGTGGTCATGTGTCAATTCTATAGTGTAGCTTTATTAAATTTGCTAGTTTGGATTGTGCAAGTAATTAAATTTCCCAATCAATGAAAGTGTGGATTTATAACTTTTTTTTCCATTCATAATAGTTTTTTTAAATATTTATAACGAATCATAAATAAAAATATACAAATTGGGTGATATATATGTGACTTACAAATATGAAGTGATTCAAAACAAATACTATTTAAATTTTTTATAAACATGATTTTAAAGTTATTCACATTTGTAAATTTAATTATTCTTTTTTAATCTAAATTATCAAAGTTTTAATACATAAATTTATATTTGAAAAGTCAAAATTATGCTAATTAAATAATACAAAGAGAAAAACAAAAATATGAGGGACTTAAGGAAGTCTAAAGTGCCTCAATTTTCCCACCTCCCCATTTTGCACATTCTAGTAATCTTGCAAGGCATACAAGGGAAAAAATTATATAACATTTAAAAAATTCATGTGGAAAAGTGGAATCCCAAGGGAAGTAAGGAAAAGTGTAAAATATTTGGGCTTCTTAAACCTCTTTTCCCTATGCATTATGAAATTTTACAAAGCTTTATGATTAAAAAAAAAAAACAAAAGCAAAGAAGTACGTGGAATTTATAAAATTTCAAATTCTATGCCATGCTTTTCTTCCTACTTGGGAACCATGGTCGAGTATGCAAGTATGTGATCTTAATAGGATTAGCAAAAGTTGCTCTAAAAGTGTGAATATCTTCAAATAAATATAATGAGTCGGTGTAAAATTATATTTCATAAAATTATGTCATCAATTTTTTGATTAAAACGTTGGTATTAGAAAAAAAAGAAAACATTTATGTACTTGTTCATTTCCTTCCAAAAAATGTATATGAAATGCTTATTACTGAACAATAACATATAAAGTTCAGTCTACGTCATTTTGAGTCTTACTGATGGGTAATGTTCCTCACTCTAAAGTGATCCAGGACTTTGTAGTTTTCTCAGCTTTTGCATTAGTTTCCCTGAACTAATGGTGTCTTGATTCCACTTCTATTTTTTGACACAAGAAAGAGTTCACACCTATAAAACGAATCCTTATAACTAAATCTACAAATTGTGAAGAAGTTCAATTCTTGTTGCTATTTTTACAGCAGTAGAATTCAACTTTAAAAAATAATAATGGGAGATAAGGCATGAACAAGGGCTAGGCCTACAAGTGACTGGACAAGCCTCCATGCTTCAAGTATTTACTGTAGAGAGTTCAATGTTGATCTATAATAGATGTGAAAAAAACATGCTTAATATTACAAAATAAAAAATATAATGGCATGACAATTACCTTACAATAGGTCCAAGAAAATTCTTTTCTAGCTACCTTTGTTTAAGACTTTGAAGAAATAAAATTCTTGTCTCACTACTTGTGTCCAAGAGTATGAAGATCATTTCCAATGATAATATCATAAACATGAACAAGTGTATAAAGAGAGCATGACAATTTACCCACTAATCTAGTCTAGAAACATGGCTTTCTTCAATACATCCAACAAGAGTGGTGAAAAACAAAAACTAATATTGGTCCCATGCTGCAATACTTCCAAAATACAGGGCAGATGTAGGCATAAACCAATGTACTAGCAAAAATTTTGCAATCTCTAACTCTAAAATTTTACACTTGTCTACCATGATGCTAGGGAGATTGACTATACAAAGTAGTCTTTTGGTCATGGCTTTCTTAGAGGGTATTTTTTGTCACTTGGAGAACCATTAGCTTTGCCACCAGTTATTGTTGGCTAATTTTGAACTTCATAAATATTCATGCCACTGCTTACAGTATATGTGAAAGATGCATCTGCCAAGCCCATTGTGTTCTGTAAAGATTTTAATTGCTCAACAATAAATGGTGCAACCACGGTAGGAGGATCCTCAAAGAGAACAATCTAGACCATGCAGTAGGAGTAACACAACAGAGGTAGCACGGAATATGGAGGAAAATGTAGATTAAAATATTCTCATTAATAGAAATCACAGTTACATTTGGTCGGCAACATCCAGGCTTACAAATTCGGCTCACAGGGCTAATACAACATGTTCAAAAATACACTATTCCAATATGCTCCTATCTACGAGCAAGTCCTTACAATCTAATTCAAACTTATCTATCTATTCTTCACTGCTTATTTTAATGATTTAATACAAGCTTTATACTATATCTGCAATTCTGGAACATTCGCGTAAGCCAAAGATCATCACATTCTCCAAGGAAAGAAAATGTAACGTGCACATGAATAGGTCGGTCTCAAATTGAATTACTCCTCAACAGGTGCGTAAGATGGAGTGTGGACCTATAATGAAGGCCAGGGACACACCCAGGAACAATTAAAATCACACCGTTAAGATCCACAAGTTACAAGGACAATCCACAACGATCGAACTGGCTGAAAAGTTTGAAATTATTTTGATGCCAGTTCAAGAAACTGCCAAGAATTCTGGAAGTGATAACTTGCCAGAAAAAAGATCCAATCGCGCCAAAATCTTGGGACAAGGAAAATGAACATGTAGACGATGTACTCCAAGATCCACAAGCTCAAGTGAGAAAAGATGATGAATTCAATAACATGAACTGAGAAAGAACAAAACAAGAACAAAACTAAAAGGAAAATATTTTTGGTTGATACAAGATTGCCAAGAACTGAGGATGCTCCTACATCAATAAAACTCATTGTAGGCTTACCTCTAGTTCCAACTTTGCAAAATATCAGATTAACAAAAATGGGTCATGCTTTATGAAAATCATAACAAATAGTCAAAGCTTATTCCTAGACACTGTAAATAAGCAAATAATATCTCCCTACACCAAGGCACGACACTTTCATTTTAGAAATTTCATAGCTATGTGTTGTTGCTAACCATATATAAAGCAAAAAGTGGGTAGAACCATAAAAGGATGTTGTAGGAGGCCAAAAAATAAATTGAATCTAAAATTTTTGATGAGAAGAAATCACAGACTCCCAATGAATAAGTAACTCTCTTCCTCGATAAAAAATCATTGGTTTTAAACAATTAGAACGCTTGACTTTCAACCAATTAACATGCCAAAGGTCGTCTACAATCAACACCCTCAAAATCCATAAACCAAGTATGGACAACATGAATTCTCACTGTACTAAAAGCAACAATAATAAATTAAATGTATAAAATCTACCAATATAAGAATATAGAAACACATGAAACAAACATCTACAACAAATGAAGGGTTCTAAAGCAGATTATTTGAGGTTAAAAATTTAATTAGGGCAAGGGGATGGACACATACCTCGTGATTTATATGTTTGACATAATAAATGAGAATGAACATTATTATCTAGAGAAGAATAAGCGTCAAGCTACTACACATTGAAAATTTAGAGATCAACGACATAACAAAAATCCATTAGATAAAAGATAAGATAAAACCTTTGTTGGATCAATGAAATTAGAGGTACAATAGTGTTACCTTTTTGGACATGGAGGTGCAGAACTTGCCAAAACGGAGGTAGAGGGTGCAGTGGCAATGTATGCTCTTGGACTTGGCGCATGACATTGACTAGGTGGTGGAGAGTGAAAGGCACCAGCCACAACACCACCATCGCCAGTATGAATATTGGGAATAGCCCACTATTCTCCTCTCCCACAGTCGCCATCTTCGCTCTGATACACAACCAAGAAGCATTGGGAGATCAATTAGAACCAAAAGAAAGGGAGGAAAATAGAAATATGGGTTGAAGAGGGCACCTAAATCCATCTGTCCCTTACTGAAAAATGTAGAAGCAATATATTGCCACACACCCCATTCCAAGTCCATGTTCCCTTCCTAGAAAATCCAAACAAAACATTAGGGAAACATACGTGATAATTTTCCCTCTTCCATTGATTGGCCAGGCTAATCAAAATTATTTCTGCAAAAATGTAAACCCCAACAAATTAGCCACTAGCCAAGCAGGAGGAGGATAAATCACAAATATAAATGCAAGAAAATAAAATGAAAATCAAAACTTTGGCTTAGCATTGCATTATATCCTCTACTCGCTTTCCAATACACAGATTAATATGCCCTATACTCATCCAAAAACATTAGTCTCCCACCTATAAAGGTAAGGACTAATAATATCTTAGGTTTCTAAAATAGAATAAAATTTTACTAAGATAAAAAAATCAAACTAGGGATTATCTTATAAATTAGAGTCACAAAATAGAGACAAAAGCTTTAAATTTTTTAGATCACCCTTCTAGTATAACTCCATCTTCAAAAAAGTTTCTTTGAGTATCAACAAGTTCCAGCATTATCTACATCTTAGTCCTCTTCTTCACTTGTAGGTTAAAATCATGATTCTACGTTAACTCAAATAATTAATAAGGATTAATAAGTTGATAGAGCATCTATGTGAGGTCAATTGTCTGATCTGCAAGTTCTCCATGATTCAAAAGAACATGCAACCTTTCAAGGTAAAATATATTACTAGAGAAAAAATACAAGACAATTAAATTGGGAGAAGCCATTTGAATTATTAAATCCAACTAAATGGGTAGATATTCTTACTGATTAAAAGGAATTTTCAACTCCATATGAATGAAAATATTATTATAACAAAATACAAAACAATTAAAGTGGACAATACCAAAAGAGATCAAGACAATTCTTGAAAGGAAGCCTTGAAAGAGGCTTTAAAAATAAATTATAAAGTGATTATAATGTTATTGTACACATGAGATAACTATAGAAGAGGTATAAATGGTTAAATACAAATACCCACAAAGAAAATCTACACTGGGAGGTTTGATATAATTTTTCCATGCAAGACATATTGATGAGATTGGGATGAATAACTTTAAGAGTAGATATTATTTTTGTAACTTCTTGTTAGAAAATATCATGATGGGTGGGAGCTCTGGAGGGTGTGCACGTTTGAATTCTGTAGTGGGCCCATCTATGGAGGCGGATGAGGCTGATGAAGATGAGGATGCAGTCGCTAATGCTATTGTGTGCTTGATGGAGGCATCACGGTTTCCTTGGGAGGAGTCACTAGTGGCTTCCTTTATGTGGTTTGTGTCCTCTAAAATCTATGTTAGCATCGAGGCTTTCTCTGTCATCTTTGTTATTTCCTTTACAGGGGCTCTTCCTCTTTCCCTTGCTATATCTTTTGGGGAGATGGAAAAGTTGGATCTTTGTCGTTCTTGTGTCTTATGCTCATGGAGTTGCTCTTCTTCAAGTTTCGCTCTCTCTAGTTCTGGTTTCAAGGGTAAGGATTTCTTTTAGGCCTTCCCTGGTTTCTTCTCTTTGGTGGTTTTTGTTGGGAATAGGATGCCATTTAATTGCAATCCTAAACATTATTTCATGTATCTCCTAAGTCCTTGGAAAGTGTTCCCCAACACTAGGATTAGAAAGAGATTAAATTTGAATGAAATGAACATGTTAATTGACATTTGTAATTAATTCTAAATGATAGGAACATATGGGGATGACCATGAAGAGCTCCTACAAAATAGGAGCACATGGGGCACCCACATGGAAGGTGGAACTCACCTTGAGTTAAGTTAACTATTTGGAGAAAAAGATAACACTTATGTAATGCATGTAAAGATCCTAGAAGTTAGGGATTAATGCTTACATGCATGGAGCTCAGTTCAGTTCAGTTTAGTTTAGTATCAGTTTAGTTTAGTTTAGTTTAGTTTAGTTCAGTTCAATTCAATTCAGTTCAGTTCAGTTCAGTTATGGTTCAGTTATCTTCAGTTGCATGTAGTTAGTTTCAGTTGAATGCTAGTTGACTTTAGTTAACTCAGAATGCATGACTAATGACTTGATTTTCATGACATATAATATGTGATACATTCAGTTAAGTGGGGATGATCAAGCATGCATGATATTTGCATGAATGGTGAGAGATGTTTCAGTTATTAAAGATTGACTTGGACCCACCTTGGGTACCCAAGTTGGCATCTTAGAGTTAACACTTCTGCATGATAAGATATTTTATAAGGATGAGTTAAGTGGGCCCATTCTTGGGTGTTGACTTTGAGGAGAAGCTTACAAGATATCTTCAGAATCAAGGTTGAGTTATGACTTCAGTTTGGGATGCCCAAATGGATGAAGCACTTGTTTTGACATTGTTGTTCACGGTAGAAATCTACTTGCAAAGAATAGGTTTGGGTTTTGTGAGATAAGCATTGTGCTTTGTAATTGTAAAATTTTTGGAGTTTACAAGGCTCATTATTGTCTATTTATTGCAACAAGTTGAAGAGATTTTATAAGATTTTATTGCAAGTTGCGAAGAATAATTGTTGAAGGAAAAAGAAGCATCTCAAGCAAGGATTGGAATTATTGTAATCTTATTCTTAGATTAAATAATACATTGATTCTTGGTGTAGTTTTTGCTTGAAAGGGTTTCTCCATGGTATATGTTGTGTAACTTCTTTCTTTTGGTCTTATTCTTCTACAATCTTTTGTCCACTTCTACAAATGGTAAAATAAATTAAACAGATAATCATCCACAAATAAATTGTAACAAAGAATACTTAATTAGATCTACAGCTACAATAGTTTTACAATGAATTAAGCTACATAATTACCTCCATTTTCAACAGTTTTTGGTTGAAACCCCATTCTCTTGGGTTCATTCCTGTTGTTCTATTTAGGTTGGCTGGTTCCTTCTCCATGGTGTGTAGGTTTGGCTGGGGGGTTGTGTTTCATTGGCTTCTTTTAATGGAGATGGTTCTTGAGGCTTGTTGTTGTGTGCTTTGTGTTATGTTCCAGCTTCAGTGTCTAGATTGGTGCCCTATTGTGAACCCCCTTTGGGTTGTGAAGATTATTCAACTTTTGGGGTTCATTTCCTTTTTGGAATATCATTGTTGGGTTTTCACTGCTTTTGCTCGGTGGAGTTGTTGGTGTAGAGAAATGTGTTGGCAAAAGTTTTCTTGCATTATATGGTATTGCTCCAATATTTTTGCAGTTCATTGGTTGATGGTTTTTTTTTCATGCTTTTCCTAAACACCTAGCTATTTTTTATGCTGAAGAATGCTAAGGTGGCCATATGGTATCCTGCCAAGCCAAAGGAGCTTATGATTGCTTTTACTTCCTAAATCCTTTCTTTCTTCTAGTTTCTTCTGTTGGAGTCTTCTATGGAGGTGGAGATAGCTCCTTTTGAGGTGGAGCTCCCTCCTCTTGAGGTGGAGGTGTTTACTGTTGACTTGGTGGAAGCTTCTCTTCCTTATTGCTCGTTTCTACTGAGGTGGAACTTGTGGGTGTAGGAGAGTGTTGGATTTGGTGGTAAGGATTCTTATTTCTTCCTCTCCATTAGAGGGGATCCCTCTTCGTTTGAGGAGTTTGGGTTCGTTGTTCTGACTAGTTGGAGCTATATGGTGGTTAATGGGTTTCAGTGTTTTGGTTTCCGCTCCAACTTCCCTATTGAGGTGGGGAGTTTGGTTCTACTTGTTCTAGTGCATCATAGGGATACGATGGCAATTTTCATGAGTAAGTTGATGGGTTTAAGGTACGCTCGAAAACTTGGTTGTAAAGGGTTTAAGGTCCCTTCAAAGCCTTTGGGTTCTAGGTCCCTGTAATTTCTTGGCTTAGGGTTTGAGGTCCCTTCAAAACTTGTTTGTTGTAGCATGTAGGTTGTTGTTGAGGGGTTGCGGTTTTGTTAGCTGATTATCTTTCTTGCAGCATCTTTGCCTTGTTTTGGGTTTTAGGTCCCATCAAAACCTACTTTTCCCTATCAAAAAATTTAAGAGTAGATAATTTTAAATCTAATGCTAATATGGGAATTCCTTTACCAATATTTCTATAATAAATGTCACTTTTTTCTATAAAATTATCAAAAATCTCATCCCCAAATAAATAAAGAGACAATAGATATTTTGAGTAATCCAATGAGAAAAAAATTATGTTTCTCAATTGTATTCTATGAACTATGCTAACTTAGCTTCCAAGGAAACTAGATCACATTGAATTCTTGATTCTTTTCTTCCTCAGTTGGGACTAGAAAAAGGTTTTGGTCATGAGGTTGATCTTGAAAGACAACAAATATGGTCCAAGAGAATTTTATAATTTATAACCTAGGAAGAGATGGAAAGTGGATGTTGTTGAACACCCATAATACTAAGAGGGGGGTGAATCAATATTATCTTAAACCATTCAATATTAAACATCTAATCACTAATGCATATTTAACTATAGCAAGGAAAGAAAGCATGAAAAAATATACAACATCACAAAACAAATGAACACCAAGATTTTTACATGGAAAACCAAAAATGGGAAAACTATGATGAGGGTTAGTTCACAATATATTATAACCAGTTATAGTATATTACAAAAATGCTCACTGCAGGTGGACTCATTGATGAAGTAGACTCACTACCCACAGAGAAAAAGATAGAATAAAGAAGGTGGCTCACAACCTATTTTGAAATTTTACAATTGCATGTACAATATGTAGGAATATAGTTCCAATGAAGAACAATAGCAATCTCCACACTGATTCTGATTCAACACTCTATAATGCTCTTCCTTTGCACAACTTAGATCTTTCACAAAAAAAATTTCACTACTCTGATCAAATTCACATCATACACAATACATGTCATGTCTATATCATATCTATGTCAAAACACCAAAACAATCTAGCAAATATATCCACATCCAATAGAACATCAATTAGGTCAGCCTAATTAGATGTAATACCCAAAATATAACTTGTTGGCTCCAAAAGATATCCTTCATAACACATGCCATAATTCAAACCTAAAAATACATTAAGATAGGTCAGCATGGACCTATAATAGATCCCACATAAGATAAAATTACTTATTCATCCTTCGCATAACATCAAACATGTTAGGTCAGGTCCAAATAAGACCTAAAAAAAAAAACCTTCATCTGTGTATCCACATCTTGACATGTGCATCCCAAAAATTGATACTATTTGGAATTCAACTCAACTGACATTTGACAACTTATCTTAAACACCACAAAGCTAAAATCTCATCCATGGAGAAGTCCAGAATCTCCCACACAAACACACTGTAGAGAAAATGATTATAATATGCCAACCAAAACTCTGTTACACATATCTCTCAAAACTCTTATCCAAACAAGATGAAATCTTGGATTTAGCTATGTTTAACATATACCAAATTTTAGAGTGATATATTACTTTGTGAAGTGGTGCAGACCCAAAAATCGATGCACTGTAACACTAAACTGGCAAATTTGACACTTAGTCAAAATTTGTATGCAACTAATCTTTTTAGACCAACTCAACTTACACAAATGACTTCCTTAGCATCTCAAAAACCTTTTAGAATTAATCAAAATTATCCACAACAATGTTGAAATCAATGAAAATAGTGTATCACATGGTTATGCACATTCATGCTCATGTTTCCAAACAACATCATCAAAGACAATATCCTGAAACTTCCATCAATATCCCCCTTTTTCATTGATGGAAACATGCCAAAAATATCCAAAAATACTTTCCAATACTCTCCCCCTTTGTCATCAAGGGAAAAGGGCACATATATACACTATTATAATCCTTACCTAAACTCCCCCTGAATGATGTAGTCATATATATAGATGGAAAAATAATGAATTGAATCCTCCTAAGCCATATACTAGAGCAAAAACTCAAAATTATACTAAAAGACTTCTATAATGTCCACACATTTACAAATAATCTGAACATAAATGCATAAAAAACATAAACAATGAGTCAACCGGAGGTGGTTGACAATTGTAACTTCTTCAACTAGTGTTCCCAAGCTTGACTTCCTTGTTCCCATTCATGCTTTGCCTCCACAAGCAGACTATTCTACATTTCAAATTCTAATAGAAGTTCTTCTCCCTCTTCCAGAGTAGTAGGTACCAAATTCATCTTGTTGGCCTTATCAAAACCGAGAAGAGCTCTAGAATAATATGTTCCTTTTGGGCCTACAATTGGAAAAATTTCTTGTGAATATCCTCTATGACATTCCTTGTCTCACAAGTGAGGTCAATTGTTGGGTCATATGCACTGGAGGCTACATTGATTTGAGACTCAATGGTTTCCATTTCCTTTCTTATACTTTGTATGAATTTGGGCCACTTCATGCCATATTGCAATAGTGCCTTAGCCTCACCTATGTATGCTTTTGTATCCTTCAACAATTTTGGAAATTTCTTATGTGGAATAATACATTTTTTGTGATCTCCAACATCCTTTTTTCACTAATCTTCTCTTTGACCTCTTTGTGTACCTCTACCTTCAATCCAAATACATATGTTTTGAAGAAATCAATCAAAAGTTTGAGATTATCCATACCGGAGAGAGATGTGTCTATGTTTGATCTAGGTATGTTCTCATGAAATGCCTTAGTTTCCTCATCCATTAAATCTCCTCTATTTTGATGTGAATCAATTATCTCTTTCCTCATGGATGCATTGAACGTGTCTCCTAGTTGAAGCTTGTGGATAGGAGAGATCTTGTTCAAGCCAACATTTCCTTGACTGATTGGATGTTGCAATAGTTGTGAGGACACAACTAGTTGGAAACTAGGTTGTACACTCAATAGGTTTCTCAGAGAATCTTCAGAGGAGTTGGAAGATTCACTAGGAGTCTTTGTAACATCTGCACCCTTTCCCTTTTCATTTGCAGTACTGGATTCAACTGATTTATCTTTCTCTGCATCTCTGGATGCACCCTTGTTTGTGTCTTCATCTTCCTCTTTATCCTCTTTTTTTTCTTGATCCTCTTCTTCCTTTTCCTCATCAAAATTTTCTTCTTCATGCTCCGCATCATCACTTTTATCATCAATCTTGTTAGTGTTATCTCCCTCTATAGTATTTTCTATTTTTTTCGAAGGAATAACTTCAACATTTTGTATTGGACGAGTGGTGGTGACATTTTCCTTTCGGGATGTTATCCTACAACTTCATCATTAGTATCCTGCTCATGTTGAGCATCATTAGTCTGTACTTATTCCACATTTGGTTCTAGAGCACTAATTTCAACATTAATTTCTTCTTCAATCACCAAATTCAATCCTAACTTTTGCACAATCTCCTCTGCTTTAGCATTGATTTATTTTTGGACTCCCTCCCAATCACCTTTGTCTTTTCCCATAGGATTTTGACTCTTTGTTTGGTTCTCATCTCCTTACTATATATGGTGACCAATGTGGCCCTGTCATCTTCAAAAAGTGGAGCACCAACTCTTTCCAAGGCTTCATCTTTCATCCTTTCATGCTCTTGTATTGCCTCTTGTCTTCTTTTCATAAAAAATATTCCATAAATCATCGTTAGGGATATCCTTCTTGATATTCCACATCTCAACTTCAAGCACAACTATATACTTGATTATTGCTTCTATGATGATATCCTTTTCTACGTCCTCTGCATCCTTATATAATGCTATGATCTCTGCCAACATTTCATTATGTAAAATGTTATTGAAAGTGCCTCGAGTTTCATTGGGGAGTGAGGCCTTACCAATTCAATTTATTTCTTTTCCTTGCTTTTTCCCAAAGTTTTCTTTACTTCTATAGTCTTTTTCTTCTTCGATGAAGCCTTCTTGGATTCCTTCTTCTCCTCCCTGATATGAATTTTAAATGCTTCTTTCTCTTTTTCAATTTCCTTTTCACTTTCAGTATCTACTATTTCAACCCTTCTCCTTGGTGGAACCCTAAAAATTTTTAGGGTCCCATTGGTTTCATGGTCACAGTTCTGATTGCTCATACCTTGTTGCCATTAAGGTCTAGGGTTTAATAGTTTTATAAACATCAGCGCATTTGGTTATCCTTTGGCTTATGTTCTTTAGTTGACCAGTTACTTAAGTGGCATCTTATGGTCTCCATTTTCATTGTTCAACCAGCCCCAACTTTTAGGTCATTTGTTGTGCCTAGGAAGTCCCCCTTTTAAAAAAACTTATGCTCACATGCTCTTTATCATTACTTAAGTTTTTCGTTGGTAGTTTATCGCCCATCGTGTGTTACTTTGTAGTATCCCATCTTCATCCTATGATGAGTGATACACTATTTTTTCCCACCGCGCTTGGTTTATCGCCCATCACATGTTTCATTTCCGCCACTAGAAAGAAACTCCCGATGAGTGATACATTTAAGATTTTAACCCATCAATGGTCTTATCACTATCACCAGTTATCTCATGCTATCCAAAAGGGAACCCGTGACCACCGATGGGTGGGCTTTCTCCCCATCGCATGGGCTCGGTCTATCTAGGGTTAAGATTGCTTGATGAAAAGTAAAGACACAATGAGTGATGGAGTTCAAGTCTCTGGCTAAGATCCTCTTGCAATCAAGATCAATGGTTAATATCTCATCATTGGCTTCTAATCCATCACTTGATGAGGTCCAAATGCAAAACTGGAAGACACGATGAGCGATACTCACATAATATGGAGAGATACACGTGGCAGCTTCTTAACTCATCAAAGTATGTATCAAATCACTGGTAGGGCCCCATGGATAGTATGGAATAATGTGAGTCATTGGATGGAATTTTTATATGAGAAAATCAATGGCTTGAATTCAAACAGGAACGACCAACTAACAGAGTAATTGTTCACTCGTGCAAGCCTTCTTGTGCCATTAATGGTGAATGTACTCGGCCAAATTCATGTAAAAGGGTTTGTAGTTGCATTCTCCTTTCATTCTGACATTTGAGGAGCTAGTGAAGAATTCAGAGTGACCAGAGTTGAGGCCAAAGAAAGTTGCAGAGTAGTTTTTCCTAGGTAAGACGTGACCAAATTTCACTGGTTTTTCTTGTTATTTTGAAAGAACTGGTATATTGAGCCAAATGTTTGGGTTGTTTTCAAGGGTTTATTAGGGTTCTTGACTTCTTTCGATTAAGTGTAGTTTTCTAATTGGGATAAAAGCAAAGGGGTAGAATTTTATTTGAATTTGAGTTTAAGCTGTCAAAAATAGAATATCAGTTCCAAACCTAGTTTAATTTCAAACCTAAAAGCCCTAAAGAAGCCAAGATTGGTCAACCTGGTGATTCGTCATTTTCAAAACCCATACCCAATAAGAAAAAATAGAAGGTCTCCCATGACCCACCCCAAACATCTGAGGGGACTAAGAAGAAAAAGGGCCAACCAAAATACTATACCCGTTTCATGGAAAAGTTCCAACCACCAGATGTCAAGGCAAGCAATAGGAAGGCTACAGGGGAAGGAATACTAACCACCAATTTCAAAGACCTTACAACTGGAATTGGTGACATTGTCATGCCAGAGCCTCGAAGGGAATTATTTTTGTATGCTTTTACAAGAAGAGAGGCTCAACATCCCAGTTGAAATGTCAAGGATTTTGATTTGGGGAGATTGGTTGTCCCTAACATTTTTGTGGAGGTAGACTTCATGTTGCACTTCTCAGAAAGATATGACGATGTAAATAGGGTAATCACAGACACTGATGGTAAAAGAATCTTGGAAATAAAGGATTGTAAAGTTGCAGAGGTTTTCAAAATGAATCCTGATGCTAGTGAGAAGATTAATATGGAAAAATTGTAGAAGAAATATGATGAACACAGGTTTGGGTCCCGAAGAGGTGAACTACCAAAGCATAGACGAGAGAAGGGTTTTGTGTTTGCACTCAAAGAAGTTGAACCACTAGATTGTGAATAATTTGCAGATTATTTCAGAGACACATACTTTATGTTGTGTTAAGTGCTTGGAGTGAAATGTGATGGAAAGATAACATCACCCCTATTAGTTATGATCATGGACATACAACATAAAAATAGGCACACATGGTTTGACTATTCCAACAGATTTGCTAAGTAGTTACACTATGATTTGATGAGGTTGAAGGAAAGGAGAACCCCATTGACATTCATACATTATTCATTACTAATACATATGATATTACACCAGGGAAGGGAAGTTTTTGGTCAAGCAATGGAACTAAGACAAGTGGATGAAAGGGGTAATAGATTGCCAGTTGAGAGAATTTAAAAAAAAATTCAAGCATTGTTAAGACCAAGAGAATGTGGTGATGACCCCAATTATAAGTGAAATTAGGGAGATTGGTATTTTTATGATAATTGCACAGTCATCGGATTCTATGGGACTCTTGTGGCACCACATATATTTCCTAGGTTTGTTTCTGATAGGCTGGATTTCAGTAAGATAATGTGGCAAATGGATCATAGTGATGCAGAGAATTTTAGATTATCTAGGAAGGCCTCTATCATTGCATCAACTTTCTCCTTTGATTATTTTGTTGTCTTGGAAAAGGAAGCATATGAGGTGTTTGGCATAATGATAAATAAATTGATAATGAATGTAGCCCCTACCAAAAAGTTTGATCCAGAAGGGTTCATTAACAGAGAAAAGATATAAAGGGGAATCTCGAGATATGGACCACATGCTTTCTATTTCAAGGAAGATGTAATAAGGAACTTGCCAACATCTACTGCTATCCAGGATAGAGAAAAGATTTGGATGAAAATTGTTGAGGTTGAGTATAGGTATTCTACCTAGAATTCCTACTATGAAAGCCTTTATAATCACCTCACTGACAAATTTAAAAGGATGGAATTGGTCCTTAGTGATTTTAATGATGGTACTTTTCTAGAGAAGGTGCAACGAGCAGAGTAGCCAGCTCAAAAGGCTTTGCAAGAGCATTTACTAAAAACTATTGGTCAACCAAAGGAACCCATAGCATTAGAAGTGCAACAGTAGCCAAAGGATATTGAGGATACTCCTGTTATGGAGTTTCCTTTTGCAAATTTTGATGAAACACAAGGTGCGGGGGGAAATGTGCAACAACCATCTATTGAATCAGTGCCTCTTGAGCAAGGAGTAGAGCATGAATTTTCACACCCTGATGTTGAAGATGTAATGGAACCATTTGTTCTAGATGATAGGCTAGTACCTTGGGAATATGATGAAAGCCAGGACAATGATGCAAGGGTTCTAGCTTGTGCCAAATTTTTAGAGGATGATTATTTTGTGACATCGAGGGATTTAGAGAATACATTGCTGAGCTAAAAGCTCAGGAAATAAATGATAGCATACAAAAGGATCGGGAGGGAGTGGATCATTCACAACAAGAAAAAGTCAGAAAGAAGACTGAAGAAGAGATTATTCAATAAATTGAGCAAATCAATCCTATGGAAGCTAGAAGATTGGTCAAAGAAAATGGGGTATTGGTGATGCCAAGATGGAACCTAACTTTAATCATCACTCTAGATGCAATAAGGAATTACCCAAATTCTATGGTGTCTAAGAAACTTTTGATGAGAAAAATTTTGGTTCGGGGTTTAGCCCCAGTTTACATGCACTAGCTATTTGGTTATTAACACTAGATTCAGGGAGGTGCAAACTTAGTAGAACAATGACTGGAATTTTAAGAGATTTTATTAAAGGAAGAGCTTCACAAATGATAGCTCAACAGGCTGCAAGGTTGACAATGCACACAACCATATTGAGCATTGATACTGTAGAAATATCTCAGGCCAGATATATGAAATTGTTGGAGAAGCACAAAAAGCTAGTTGAGGAATACAATAAAGTGAAATCTATTGTTGTCAAGGTAGGTCAAAAGACCTTTACTACCTCCCCATCTAGTACTTCACCACAAGACAACGACACTTTAAAGTTGAGGATTGATGCATTGAAAAAGGAGCTCCAAGTAACAAAGTTTTAGAAGAATAAGCTCCAGGAGAACATGAACAAGATTACGAAGGGTATGGTTGAAGAAATTTTAGGCCACAAATTGACCAAAGCAACCCTTAAAGAAGAAGCCACATGGTTAACTTATAAAGGTATACATGAGGCATTTGAAAGGTTCCAACATTCTCAAGAGGTTTTCAGGATCACATGGAATAAATGGAGCAGTAGATTAAATAGTTTAAAGGAGATTCAAGAAAATGCAAAGGAAGATCCTAAAGCTCCCACAAACCTCCAAGACATAATAAGAGGAATTGAAATGATTGGTGAAGTCACGGGATTTCATGAAAGAATTGGTGGATAGTTGCAAGGTAAAATCAAGGTCTTCAGAGATATGGAAGAACAGGGTGTTCCTAAAATCCTTAATGAAGATGGGACACTCAAAGAGTATGAACCATGGAGGGATTTCTCCAGGAATCAAATAGTTACAGGTCCATAGATAACATACATTAATGATAAGTTGGAATTAACTGTGCTAAATGATGTAATTGATAGTTTCATTAGGATTCAGACAAACATGGACACCTTTGTGAAAGAAGCCAAAGTGGTAATTGATGCAAGCTACAATGCATACAAAACAAAGGTGCAAAAATTATTGGATATCAACTGGCCCACAAAGGATGAATATAAAAATTGGTTGGAAAAGTATGTTGAATAAGCCATAGGGATGGTGAGATGGATATAGAACATGGTCTAGTATAATACAGGTCTGGCCTTTGAAATAACTATTTTAAAAAAAATCTATATCTTCTCAATTTGAAAATACACGTGGTAATCCAACCAAGTCTCTCTCTTTACTTTATGCTTTCTTCTGCTTTCATGTTTCATGATTTTTTGTTGTGTGAGGTGGTGACATGGATGAGGATACAAGTTCAATAAGCTTCTACAAGTTTTTTGTCTTTTTGTATTTCCCCCCATTTCTTCAAGTGTAAATATAACTGTCTAGGGGTTGAAATGAAATGAAATACTTTGAAATACAAATTGAAATGTAATGTGACCAACCAATAGCCCGATGCCTGTTTTCTCCCTTGATCTTATAAAAGGGAATTCAAGGCTATTGTGCAAGGGTCTTTGAAATTTTTGGTTGATCTCAGGTTGTCTCAGCAAATATTTTCCTGACATGTAATAAGCATACAGTGGATATAGAATTATTGGTTGTCTTAGGTTATGAGTCTGCATTCACAATCAGCTTAAATGTTTTGCAACAATTATAGCATTTAAAAATCGATAATGGAAAATTTCATGTAGATTGTCTCTTGTGTGTTTGTTCATGAATCAACAATGAAATGATCAAGGATTATTTAATTGGTCTCCAATTCATCTGGTTGGATGTGTGTGCATATTTATGCTTCAATTCAAGTAGTTGATTAAAACGCTTTAATGCAATCACTGGTTTGTGTGTTAATTCATAGGATTTGAAGTATTTTCTATCTCAAAATCTAAGTTATGAATTTGTAATGCAAATCCATAATAGTCTATAAATGTCGAATGGCTTTGTTATTGCATTACAGTATGTTGTGAATTCGACCTCGTCACCCTAGGATAATGCACTAATTCTATGCATCAAGTAAATTCAAATATATCTAATCAACCGAATCATGTCAAAGAATAATTCATCTAATTAAAATCATACTCATAATGGTGATGGTTGTTGTAAGTCTTGTTTAAATTTTCCATTCTCTGCTCCAAGTTATAAAGGTATAAGGGATTTTTCAGTTCTTTTCAAATTGTTACTTGTTGAGTCATGGATATGAGAATGTTTTTGCTTAATATGCAATGTATAGGGAAATCTTGTGAATAAATGTTATAAGTGCATTGTGGGATCACCCTCCCGAGTCATGCAGAACCCGAAGCGCATGAGGAAAGCTTAATTGATTTCTCTTGTTCGTTAGCCAACCCCTTTTAGGTTGCTAATCATTGGAATTGCCGAATCCATAGGCTTCCTTGAAGATATGGTTGGTATTTAAAAGAACCAACACTCCTTTTTGCACTAGCTTCACCTTGTGAAGCATCACTTTTTCTTCTTCTAACTATTGGGGTTACATCTTCTTCTAACTATTGGGGTTACATTTTCTTCGAACTCTTCTTCTTCATCAGCAACATTTATTCCAATATTATTTTATCTTGTTACTTTTTGTTTCATTCTTCTTTAGGCTGGGGCAATAGGTGGTGTAGTAGTGGTGGTCCTCTTCTTCTCTGCCCTTGTGTCATGCGCAACCAGAGGGGATTTTTCCCTTGCTAGAGGATTGGTGGTAGTTTTCCTCTTCTCTCTAGCACCAGGTAAAGTCCCAGAGGACTTTTGTATAGATGGTGGAGTGGTAGTTGTTCTACCTGATCTTATTGTACTCTCGGATGCTTTTCCAACACTCTTATATGCTCTAGCTCTTTCTCTTGTGTACTGCACCTTTTCTTTTGAGAGGCACAATTCTTGTGCATATACATCTATCATTTTATCAACATTTTTCTTCATTACAAGTTTCTTTTTCTTCAAGTGTACTTCCATAGATTTTTCCTCAAAATTCCCATACCTTGGCTTTGTTGTATCTTTAAGACTATTTAATAAAACATATGCACAACCAATTAGCTCTCTTTGTTACCTCATAACCTAACTTAGGAACCCAAACTGATCTTGTTTCCACTGCCTCCGTAATACAATCATCTATGGAAACTAAGAATGTGATGTAATTTTTGTATTTTTCCACAATTGACCTTGGAATCCTTTCTCTCTCATGCATTCTTCTCTAAAATACTGCAAAGAAAGTAGTAAGGGCATTTTATGTGCATTGGAATCTTCAAAGCTCCTCATGTAGTATATAATTTTTTGTGCAATGGACCTTCCACTTACCTAGTTAACCTTTCCAAATATAGGAACCTCCTTCAAAAAGTAGAAAAGTAAGCACATTACCAAGGTTCCATACTTAAACACATATTTCTTCTTTTTGATCTCTTTTATATTTTCCATCAACTATTTACTAAACAACTCACACAAGTCATAGTCTATACCATTCTCTACCATACCATGTGCCACATTGATTTCAGTGGAAAAAATAAAGTTATCTTTGTTGGTAAAGTAAATCTTGTGACCGATGACCATGAAACCATACCTAATAGTAGTTTTTTTTATATGATTTATAGCAAGGACTCTTTGGTCAAATGTAGCACCAATTTTCTCCATTACATATTTATTTTTAATATATTTCAAAATATGAACCAGTCTAGTGGAGCATAGATCGATGATCTCTCTTATCACCTCCTTTGTGATCATGTGTGGCATATTAGTCCAAATGAATTGATCATCAATTTTTCTCAAAGCCATTATAATCCACTTGATATCATAGAAGAAATTAGGGAACCACTACCACACATCTAGTTTCTTCTCGTCTAGGGTTTTTTATTTTGGTTTTAAGGTGAAGTCTTCACCAGTTAATTCATTTTTCCATTCATCAGTTAACTTATTGGGAGAATTCTCATCCATATTTCCACGAATGTATTCCCTAATGTTCTTTGTTGGTAATACCCCATATGGAATGTGCAAGAAAGCTCCTAGTGGGTCATCTTCAATGTATTTTATAGGGTATCTCTTGAATTTAGGTTGGGGTTTCTTCATAACCTCTCTAACTTTAGGTGTAGCCATCATACTGTAGATTCTAAACACAAATTTTTGAAAGCTATAACATGCAAGATTTGCAAAATACCTTTTTAACTCGTTCATTAGACTAGGGTTTTGATGCTTTGAATATCAAATCATCTTGAACTCTTTGAATTCTCCTCGCTACTATTCTCCTCTTTGAATTCCTTTGGTGAAATTAATTTTCCTTAGAAAATTTATTTATAAACCTTCAATCTACCAAAATTCTACAATAAATGTTTCAATTCATAAAGTTGGCAACCCTAAAACTATATGGATAGTTAGCTTCCGAAGCTCCACAATATTCCACAATACCATATTTTCTTCCACAATCTTTACCAATAGATCAAACATGTTGATCTTCATCTCATATCTTTGTGTTGCGGCCTCAACACCTCTTTTCTAGCCGAGAACAAAAGATAATCATTAAAATCTCCCCTTAAGCCATAGCTCTTGGCTTAGTTTATGGAGGGAACATCTGCATCGAAGGATGGTATAGATTGTACCATGTTATTTGTACCGAATCCACCTTTTTGACTAGTTCATTCCTCTTTACTAGATTATCCTTGTGTTTCTTCTTATGTAAAACTTAGCAATATGTCTAGGTCTATTGCAATTGTGACATACAACATTATTTTGAACAATATTCATTCCATTCATTCTTAATCTACATTGATTAGCTTTGTGTCCAAAACCATAGCATGTATAACAATAACCTTTGAAAAGTTGAGTCATTCTACAACTGTTATATGCATTCATCATTTGACTTATGCATTCATTTGCTCTATGTACAAATTTATTGCATGTAAAGCATTAACCAGTAAAGGATGGAACATTTTGATTCATCCTACTACATTCCATTGCTTTAAATACAAATTTATGAAAAGAATAACAAAATCCATTGAAATATGGGTACCTTTGAGCATTTGGTTGTTTGACTAGAGGTCTTGTAGCATCATTTCTTTGATTCTAGATCTTTCCATTGTTCTTCTTGTCTTAAATCTTCTTTGGTTCATTGATCTTCTTTTCTTCATTAGGTGTTTGATCTTATTTTGAGCTTTCACCTTTTTCAAATCCTAAACTACCTTTATCTTTAGATGTTTTTTTATTTGCAATCATGTCATCAAGCATTTTGGAACTCCTTTAAATTTGTCTTCATGACTTTTTGCTTTCTCTAGATCTAATCTCAAATTTACCACTTCTCCTTCAAGCCTTATTCATTTATCATATTTTTTGTTCACCATTGCATTTAGACATTTCTCAACTCTTTTCTTTTCTTCAACTTGCACTTTCAAACCAATGGATTTTTCATTTGCTTGTTTCAACTATTCATTGACTTCCTTATTCCTTTCTCTTGATTTTCTCTCTCAATTTTCTAATGCATTCATTTGCTTCTTTAACATTTTCCTTTAGATCTCTATTTTTGCCTTCAATATTGTCAAGATCTTCAACAACAACTTTGAGTTCTCCATCTTTTTCAAGTATGTAATATTCTTCTATAAATCCAATTGTTGGAATTTCTTTTGGGCGAATGAGATACCTTCTATCAACCATGTGTTCAATCTCCAAGACCTTCCCAAAGTGGTTAAGCTCCTTCCAGGGAACCAAGCTCTGATACCAATTGTTGAACACCCAGGATACTGAGAGGGGGGGTGAATCAATATTATCTTAAACCATTAAGATATTAAACATCCAATCACTAATGCATATTAAATTGTAGTAAGGAAAGAAAGCATTGAAACATCCACAACATAACATAACATATGAACACCAATAGTTTTACGCGTAAAACCCAAAATGGGAAAAACCACAGCGAGGGTTAGCTCACAATATATTATAATTGGCTATAGTATCTTACAAAAATGCTCATTGTAGGTGGACTCACTACTCACAGAGAAAAAGATAGAATAAAGAAGGTGGATCATAGCCTATTTTGAATTGTTACAATTTCATCTACAATATGCAAGAATACAATTCCAATGAAGCATAATAACATTCTTCACACTGATTTTGATTCAACACTCTACTATGCTCTTCATTCGCACAACTTAGATCTTTCACAACACTGTTCACACTACTATGATAAAATTCACATAATACACAATATATATCATGTCTATATCATATCTATGCAAAAACACTGAAAATAATCTAGCATATATATCCACATCTAGTAGAACATTAATTAGGTCAGTCTAATTAGATGTAATACCCAAAATATAACTTGTCGTCTCCAAAAAATATCATCCATAACACATGCAAAAATTCAAATCTCAAAATACCTTAAGATAGGTTGGCATGGACCTATAATAGATCCCACATAAGATAAAAATACTTATTCATCCTTCGCACAACATCAAACGTGTTGGGTCAGCTCCAAATAATACCTAAAAACAAAAACTTTCATCTATGTGTCCACATCTTGACACGTGGACCCCAAAACTTGATACCATTTAGAATTCACACTCAACTAACATCTATCAACTTACCTTCAACACCACAAATCCAAAAACTCATTTGCGAAGAAGTGTGGAATCTCCCACACAAACACACTATATAGAAAATGACTATAATATGCCAAACACAACTCTATTGCACATATCTCTCAAACATCTTATCCAAACAAGATGAAATCTTGGATTTATTTGCATTTAACATCCACCAAATTTTAGAGTGATATCTTCCTTTGCAGAGTGGTGCAGAACCAAAAACTAACATACTATAACACTAAATTGGTAGATTTGACACTTAGTCAAATTTCTATGCAACTGATCTTTCCAGACCAACTCAACTTGCACAAATGAATTCCTTAGCATCTCAAAAACCTGTTAGGATTAATCAAAATGATCCAAAAAAAAATTTTCATCAATGAAATCATTGTATCATGTCGTTATGCACATTCATGCTCATGTTTCCCAATAGCATCATCAATGACAATCTTCTTAAACTTCTGACAAATGTCTAGTCTTGAATAATTGTTATAGATACATGGAGAGATGTTCAACCATATTTTAATGTTTCAAGGATATTTTGTTGAAATTTGATTAAAAGGAACCCTATTTTCAAATTGTCTACAAAGTTTAATGTACTAAGAATATAAAAATCTTTATAAAATTATCAAAGAACATTTTGAGTATGGATTGATGGAGCTAATTATTGGACCTTATGGAAATAAACATAAAAAAATTGTTAGAAAATAAATCTACACCAATATAGTTGATGAATATGTGGAAATTGGAAAATTAATGTAAGTTGGACAGTCTTGTTAGGAATCAAGAAGATAATCATGCAAAAAAAAAAATATTGGAGATATATTTTGATATAAAATGCAAAAAAAAGATCCAATAGATCTCTCAAATAAAGATAATAGATATTATTGATATTTTAAATATAATGGATATTTATTTATATACAATCAAGGATCAAATGAAATATCCTATAATACATATTATTCTTCATCAAACCAAAAAATTTCAAGTGCAAGATCAATATCCAAAAGGATTATATGTCAGAATTATGTGAGTGGGGATGCATTATTTTACCTTTAGCAGTTATCAATGTTGCAAGTATGAGTAGATTGGTGGTGTCATTGATATCGACAAGCTTGTGTTGTCATTGGTGTCAACTATATGAGGATTTTGTTGCAAGGATATACAGTTGGTATTGATTTGGTGTTGATGCTTTCATTAGTTGCATTATGTTGTCATTAGTAAGCTACTATTTTCAACCTCTAGTGTTTCTTTCATAAGATTTTCTTTATGGATTTATGGTTGAGTTTCAATGTTGTAATTGGCTTTGTGGTAACAAGGAAGTACTAAAGATGTTGATGACGTGTTTCTAGTGCATGGTTTCCAAGTGCTTTTGAGAAAATTGAATAAAAAGAGGAAACAGTGTGTTGTAGTGTGTTTAGTGTTGTAGAGTAGTGTTTTGGTTTTTCTTTGTGGTTTTTTTGGGTTGAAGATCTTCTTGTGCGATTCATATATGTTGATGAAAGGTGTTTAGAGGTGTTTCATTTAGAATTTGGTGTGTTGGATCCCTGTGTAGAGGAAGGTGTGTTCACCAATGTGTGAACTGTGTATTGCAAAGGTGTTTGGGAGAAATGTTCTTGCTTCGCATTTCTTCAAAGAGTGATTTCAGGTTTTATGGATCTGGAAGGGTGTTGATAGAGTGTATATCTTTCTTGAGATGAAGTTGTTCATAGTTTGGAACTTTGGAAGTAAGTTTCTTGAGTCATAGTGTATGGAAAAGTTGTTTGAGTTTATTGGGTGTTTACATTCTGTTAGAACTATAAAATTCTAATGATTTTGCATGTTGTTCATACTCATAAGTTTCCAAATAAGTCCTATCACGAGCACATTTTCCCCATATTTGGCCATGTAGTCCCATGAAATCCATCTAGGTCTAAGTATTTCACTTTGTGATCCATATCGGCATGAGATTGTCAAGGTTTCCCCGACCCATAATACATTTTTGTCGATATATGTCTGTGTTGCCTATCAGCAAGACATTTTTGATGTCACGGCGATTGGAATTCACATGCAGGTACCTTTCGGTATGATACGTTTATTATTCCGGTGGCAGAAGGATACACATATCGGCAAGAGTTTTTCTTCGGGATGAAATCTCGACGAACCCTTTATGTCTTGCCGACTATTAGGGTCCAAGCAAACATTTCAGCCAGAATAAAGGCATTTGATATGAGGTCTCAGCAAATTCATGGTGTCTTGCCGACCGGTGATAAAGCAAACATATTGATATGACCCAAAGGTATTCGGGATGTGGTCTTGGCGAGTTTGAATTGTCTTGCCGACTGACAATAAAGATATGCATGTCGGTAAGACTAAAGTGTATCGAAGTATGGTCTTGGCGAACGCCTCGTGTCTTGCCGACAATGCGAATGAGCTCTATCGAAGACTATCATAGTGAGGTTATATAGTCTTGTCGATCTATTTTGTCACACCGACATGCTCCTTCATCAGTGTGAGAATGATATTGTCACAGCGATCAAATGTGAACTTTGGGAGATTTCTTAGCGGGACATTTGGCATCGGTATGAGTTTTTTCAAAGATTCATAGTCTTGAAGATGAAATTTATTTCATCGGTAAGATTAATTTCATCAGTGAAGGGGTGGTTACGTCTCAACGACTAGAAAATATACCACGGGGTGCATCTTGGTGAGACATAGGCGATCTATGGGACGTCTCCCCGACATCAAAATATCATAGCGAAACACACATGACGAAGGGCGACTGTCGGCGAGACTCAATGTGTCGACGGGACGACATAGAATTACAACGATGGACAAAAGGATGACTTTCGGCGATATAGTTGCCTTCGGCATAACTATGGGATGTCTCGGCGATTGTTTCAAGTGATGATTAACAAAATCTTGAATGCGAACAGTTGATTGCCAACATGGAATGCGAAACGATGTGTCTCTTCAGATGTAAATGTATAAATATTCATTTCCGATTGTAAATGGAGAGGAGAGGAGATAGATTAGATTAGATACGGTAGGTAGATTAGAAATGGAGATAGTAGAATAAATTTTTGAGATCAGAGACTATGATGCATGATTTCAAATGGAGATTTCAATGAAAATCAGTTGATGTGGTGGTTCATTTCTGGTGTCAATTTATTGTTGTGCTTATTGAAAGTATTATTAAAGTTGTCTCCAGGGTTGGATTTTCTGGTTATTTAAATTGGTATAACAAGTTTATATTCAGTTTATCAGTGCACATTTGTTGTATTTGTGTGGTTAATTAACTGGTTCTTTCAAGGAGGGATTAAATCCTTTTGATTAATCATAGTAATCAGGGAAATTTATCTGGATCATTAAGAAGAGCTTAGTAATCACAGTCTTGCATGTCTATACAAGTTATAAACAAAACATATGCCAAACAATTTGAGTGTTCTCTAGAAATAAGTTGCCTATTTCTATTTCATTTGACTCCGCATACCCAATAAGGCACTAGTCTCTGCATTTCACCATTTAGATTCATTCATTTTCTTTGCATTTGTTAACTGAGCATATTAGGATTTAATTTGGAATATTGCTATACAATCTATACCAAATTTGATTTCATTTGTCCACTTCCATCTACCATCGTGGACAAATCACTGCAAGAGAGAAGATCATAAATTAAGTCTGCTTCATTCATATTGGTACACCCACCTAGGTCTAGCAGCACCTAAAGAGAAGAAAGCTTAAATCATTTGGCTTTGTTTGTTACCCTAAAATGTACCAAGAGATTGGCAGCCTCTTGAGGCATTCCACATGCTTTTTTGAGAGCTAACACATTCTTCAAGTGAAAGTTTTTGCAAAGGATTTTTTTGTATTTCAGGGTGTTTGTAGAATATTCTAGATTGTTTTCAAGTGATATGTGTTTTACACAATTCATATTTGGATTTGAGGAAGTGTGTGCTTAAGTGTTAATGGTGTTAATATAGGTTTGGCCAACCTTGGGTGTTTAGACAACTTGAAAAATTTGTGGAAGTGTGGTGTGGCATATATGAGTGGATTTAGGTCCTAGCTAAGGTGTGTCATGGTCTGCCTTCATTCCTTTCCATCATGGGAATGTTTTTATGCCAACCTAATTTAAACTTGCATAGTTGAAGTGCATAGACGATCTTGGAGAATGTTTTTAAGGTTGAAGATGATATAAATATGAGTTGAGGTGTTGAGGGATGATAAGATAGATGAGTATGTTATGGATGATGCAAATTGTAGAGTTGTAGGATGCAAATTTTTGAAGTGTAGTGTGAGATTTCATGTGTTAGATTACTGAATGCAATGAGCATAAAGTGTCTACAATTCTTCAGAAAGATTGTGAAGTTGTTGATGATGTTGTGGTGGATTTTTCTATTTCTTTGAGATATATTTCTCATGTAACAATCTTCTTTATCTTCTTTTCTACTATGGTAGTGATCCTTTCGAAGTGAGCCTTTCTTTCTTTGGGTAGTGAGCCCTCTGACAGTGAGCCCTATTATATTCGGTGTTGATATTACTTTATATTGTGAGTTAATCCTCATAGTGGTTTTTCCCATCTTGGGTTTTCCATGTAAATCTGGTGTTCCTTTATGCATGTTCTTGATGTGCTTTTGTTTCTATTATTTATTTCATGATAAATCACTCCAACAAATTAAGGGTTAATTGGATTAATGTGGATCTAAATTTTTGTGAGGGTTTTGAAGTTTTAAGGTATAACTAATTCACCCCCCCTCTCAGTTGTCTTGTGCATTCAACAATTGGTATCAAAGAAAGGTTCCTTGGAATAAATATTAACCACTTGAGGTAGATTTGGGATGGCTCACAAGAAAGATGTTCCTATATTTGATGGATTGGATTGTGCATTCTGGAAGACAAGAATGGAAGGTTTTCCTGTTTCTCTTGGATTTGAGATTTGGAGGTCTATTGAAAGAGGATATATTGCTCCTACAAATGTTATGATCACTAATGTTGAGATCAAGGCCTATTAAAACAATGGTAAAGCAAGGTATGTTCTCTCAAGTGGTCTTGCTAATTTTGAATTGGTGAAAGTTATGAATCTGGAAACTTCTAGAGAAATTTGGGTGAAGTTAGAAAGCATTTATGAAGGAGATGATAAGATCAAGAAACCTAAGATGCGGAATTTTAAGATCATGTTTAAGACCCTATGAATGTATGAAGATGAAAATATCACAAGCTACTTGTAGAAGGTGGATGAAGTTGGCAATGGCATCAGAGCTCTTGGTGGAGAACTGAAAGAAGAAGAAGTGGTAAAGAAGGTACTTAGAACTCTTCCTAAAGCTTATAGTCATAAGGTTTCTGTTATTGAAGAATACAAAATTTGAATCAATATACCAAAGATCAATTGTATGGTTCTTTGAATGCTTTTGAGATGAGAGAATTTGGAACAATTAGTGCAAAATTTGAGAAATCTTTTAAGGCTAGAAATTTAGAGAAGACTGTGGAATCAAGAGGATCTTGATGATGTTGAAGCTAACTTTGTGAGAAGAATGAAAAAGGGTACTATAAAGTATAGTGGTAAGTTTCCTTTCAAATGTTTCAGTTGTGGAAAGATAGGTCATTATGCTTCTAGATGTCCAAACAGAGCTTTGAATAACAAAAATAGGGAGAAAAAAGGTAAGATGATTAAGAAAAGTTATTATGTTAGAGAAGATTCAAGTTTATTTGATAATGAATCTAATTATGGAGATGATGATGATGGAAAATGCTTGTTCATGGCCTTAAAATATGAATCTATTTCTGCTAACTCTAAGAGATGATTGAAGGAAAGGGCTCCAGAAGCAAGTGCAAAAACTAAAGGCACTTTGGTGTCTAATTTTCATGCCAGATAAGAGAAGAACTATTGGATCATTGATAGTGGATTATCTAATCATATTATTGGTGAAAAGAGTAAGTTTGTTAAACTTGAAAAATATGATAGAGGACTAGTTAGATTTGGTGATGATACATCTACTAAAATATGTGGAAAAGGTTCAATTAGTTTTGATGGCAAGCATAATACTGATGATGTTTACTATGTTAAGGGCTTAAGGCATAACCTTTTGAGTGTTGGAAAAATGTGTAGCAAGGGATACAATCTTATGTTTTAGGATGATGGTTGTGAGATTAGAAAAGGCTCTAAAACTATGATTGCTACTAGAAGAAGGACATATGGAAATTTTTATTAGCTCAAAAGTGTTGATGGTTATTGTTTCATGACTCAGATCAATGAGAGTTGGCTATGGCATAAAAGAATGTGTCACATCAATTTTGATAGCATAGTGAGAATAAGTTCATTTCAAGCTGTGAGATATCTTCCAAAGATTACAAAGCCTATCAATGCTGTCTGTAAGGAGTGTCAAATTGGAAAGCAAGCAAAAATAAGTTTCAAAGTCAAAGAACAATATTCTACCGAACTGTTGGAAATGGTGCATACAAATCTTTGTGGTCCTACCAAAGTAAGAAGTTTTCAAGGTGGCGCGTATTTCATGCTATTGCTTTATGATTATTCTAGAATGACATGTGTTACTTTTCTCAAAAAAAATTTAGAAGCTCTAGATAGGTTTAGAGCATTCAAAGTTATGGTTGAAAATGAAATGGATATGAAAATAAAATGTTTGAGGTTTGATAGAGGTAGAGATTTCACCTCCAACGAGTTCAATATCTTTTGTGAGAATCATGTAATAAAGAGGCATTTATTTTCTCCTAGGAATCCTTAATAGAATGGAGTGGTTGAAAGAAAAAATAGGACTATTCAAGAAGCTACAAGAACAATGATGAAAGAAGAAAATATATTGGAAGTCTACTAGAGAAGAGCAATTCATACTAATGTTTATATACTGAATAGAGTGGAATCATGAGTAAACAATACAAACACTCCTTATGAGCTATGGTATGGAATAATTCCTACTGCAAAAAGTTAAGAGTGTTTGGAAGAAAATGCTATATTAGAAGAGATGAAGAAAAAATATGAAAGTTTGCTGCAAGATCTAATGAAGGTATCTATAGACACTTAAAAATGACCTAGGCCTACAAGCTCTATTTTTACCACTTTCGTCCTAGCATAATTATGACATTTAATTATGTCCTTCGTCCACATTCGACTATTAATTAAATAATTTACAATTGTTTAATTAATTCATGTCTATTGTATTCTTCATGATTATTAAATAAATAAATTTTATTTATTTATTAAATACGTCATTAATTGTCCAAGTCTTCCCCTAATTAAATAAATTTCTTAATTTATTTAATTACCTTTCTTCATTTATTTCTTCCTGATTATTAAATAAATAAATTTTATTTATTTATTTAATATGTAACTAATTCTCATGATTAAATGAGTTTGTTAATTTATTTAATCATTAATCATATCTTCTAAATTAAATAATTATCTTTAATTATTTAATTATCAAAATTAACATTTCCCTCATTTTAAATAAATGAAATTATTTAAAATGATATCACATTCTTAACTGACAGTTCATTTTAGTAAATAATCTAAAAATCGATTATTTATTATCTCACAAAATCCATATTTTGAATTAATTTAATTCAAAATGGTAACTTTCTTCCAAAAATCAAGTAATTGAGCAAATTATTGATTTTTCAAATCTGATCATCAGTTCAACTCTTATCTTCTTGATTTTTTAAATCTCACAAATTAGGCAATCTTTATCTTCTTGATTTTTGAAAATATTTAATTTTCTAATTAATTATCTCATTTATTCTTGACCACTGATTCGATCTTCTCAGATGACATCTCGACCACTCATTTAATGATTTTTCCCTAACCCTGATTAGGGGTTATCAGATTAAATCTTATCCTCTGATTTTAGGTTTCTGACGAAAGTCGATCTCATCCATCCATTCAAAATTGCATTTTCTAGAAAATATTATTTTGCTCACATTTTTAGATGAGATGAATTTTTTTATTCTGACGCATTAATGCTTAGAGTTATTTGGCATTTTAGATTCATTTTGTCATTGGCATAGGCATAGTCTCTATTTAAATCCTTTAAAGCTTGTGTAGGACTTAGTCTTTTTTTTCAAATTGCTCACACGTTCGATCTTAGGGCAACCATTAGCAAGTTAGAAGGTGCTATGAAGGTAAATCATGGAAGATTCAATGAACGACAGGTATAATCATTCTTGTTTTTAATTTCCTTTGTTCTTGATAGCTTCTTTGGGTAATGTGCTTTTAATTCCTGCTAATCTAACATACCTAAAATTTACCCTTAGATACATTGGTGAACCCAACACATTTAGTTTTTTTTGTAGTTTCCATATGGTTTTCAATTTTCAATTTTTTTTAGCAGGTACAGGTACGGAACGCCCCATTTGTCTTTTATCACACTGCATCTGATGCGTCGCGACGTATTCACAAGCCAAAACACCATAACCACTCTGATGAACCGCATATGCAGTCTGAAACACCGCATTTGACAGATCGAGTTGCATTTGCTTCTTCAAACGACACATTTGTATTCCTGAGACGCATCTGCTTGTCAGACCAAAATGCATGATCGAGCCACATTTGCAACACAGAGCGACGCATTCGCACTGTTGTGACACATTTTCCTGGTAATATTTCTTTTCATTTTTGTATTCAGGTTCTCTGAATTTCTTTTGGCATTTTGGTTTTATTTTCTGCATTTTTCCTAGCATAGGTTTTTGTGTTACTAATCTTAGTTTGCAACGTGTGGCAGTTACATTTTGTGGGTCCAAGACTAGTGGATAAAACTCCTAACTTGTGGTCTTGCAGGTTTGAGTGTCGAAGACTCAATACTAAACATTGTGGTTGTCTTTTTTAGATTAAAACACATTTCCTTTTAATGCTCTTAAAACAAACATGTCTTTCGTTTCTGATTGTGTTTGCAAATGGTAGGTGATTATGCTCTCACATTGTCAAAACTTGGTGATCAGAAAACTAGACCCATTTTATCTGTTATACACCTTTAAGACTTAGTAATCGAAGTATCCTCTCCCCTTGCACTTTTAGGCGATCTTGGGTGTAAGAGAAACGGTTATTGACTCTAGAAATTTGGCCTATTCTGGTGGGAAAAAGTACTCACCCCAGGACGACTCAGACTGGTAACACCCTGAACCCGAGGGACTTCCAACTAGTATATAAAAGTGGATTCTTGGGGAAATCCCAAGAATCACGCATATGGTTCCGACGAGATGGATCCGTAAGGGGACTCTCACCGCATGGATCATGCCCTACGAATGGAATTCCCTTACTAAACACCTATTATTTTAGAGGCCAACCATTTTTCAGCTATTGCTTGATATAGCGTAGGGTACAGTATCATGCCCGAAGACACTCACTACTAATCCCCTTGAGTAGAGATAGCAATTCTTGGGAAGTGACTACCCAAGAATCCAAAGTTGGTGTGCCTGAATGACGTTAATAAGCTGTGGAGGGGAGCTAGTGCAACCAAACTTCGAAGCTATCTGCTCTCGAGAAGGAAAGGTGCTTAGCACCAATCTGGGGTATATCGGTGGGCTATAGCAAGTATACAAACCCTTGGCCTATTAGGATCGTGCTTGTGTCATGTGCGTTTGCATACACCAAAATATCATGCTTGCCAAGTGTTTGCTGGTTACTCAAACAAAACAAACAACACTCCAACATCTCATAATAGACAGTCAAACTTTCAACAATTCAGGTTTTTAAACACATCAGAAAATTGACTTTTTAGCATCCTGAGACGCATCTTTCAAACCGCATTCGCTCTGTCGCACCGCATTTGATAAACTTTGCAATGCATCTGCTCTGACAAACCGCATTTGATACTCCAAACACCACATATTCTTGTATTAAGCCGCATTCACTTTTTTTAAAGCCACATTTGCAAAGATGAACCGCATTTGACAATCTGAAAGCCGTATTTGCAACACCAAACGCATTTGACATTCCACGAGCCGCATTTGATCACTGCAACACATTTGCTACTTGTAACGACGCATTTTCCTGTTAACAAGGTAGACCCTGTTTAAGACCAGGATCTGAATCCAGACATCTCAACCCATTGTCAAACATTTCTTTCAAAAGTCTTTGTCAGAAACTAGATTTGAAATTGCTCGTAACGTCCATCATTTGCATTCATTAGCTTGCACTTTAACCATAGGTTTAAAATTTCCATATTTTAGTTGCATTCCCTAGGCATCATAATCGTCATTTTTCCCTTAGGATTCATCTTGGAAAACTTTGGATTAGGCCAAATCTCCTCACTTTGCAAAGACCATTGTTTTCAAAATTAGGATATCTTGGGACATAGTCATTATTCCTCTTTTCGGTCATTGTCATTTTTGTGAGAACCTCCAACTCAATAGTCTAGTTAGGTAGGCTCACTTGTCCTTTTGACCTCATCATTTAGTCCCTTTAGCAAGTCTGTTTGATAACCTAACTTGATATATATGTCAAGCTTAGAGTGGTTAGACAAACCTTTCTCCAAACATTGTCCAAACATAGTCATCATTATCCACCCCTAGTCCTCATTTTGAACCTAGACTTTTCATTAATCACCTTGGTCCTTTGTCAGCATTACCATCTTAGTCCTCATTCGACACTTTGGCTTTGACAATCTTGTCATTTTGCATCAATCATTTCCTTAGTCATCACCTTGCATTATCATCCCTCAAAATACAAAAATACAAAAAAAAACATAGGCTAGCATCATCCTCACATTTAGTTGTCATTCTCGTCATTTTCATTTGAGAAATCTCATTATATGGTGGAAACTAGACTCCAAAGACAAAAACGACAAATGGAAAATTTTGGACAAAACTCCACTTCCAATGTTAACAATCACACGTATGACCCAAATTGGACATTTGACGACCCATTTGGCAACACAAATAATCAACCTCTCACGACCATACCATCCTCATCAAACAATCCCTTTGAACCATTCTTACGTAAGGATGAATACAGACAAATACTTGAGGAAAACCTAGAAGTAGTAGCACAAGATCCAAAGGCATCCCAATTTGTGGAACAAATGGTCTTATATGACAGAGATAGATATTTGGCCATACTCTTAAGTCAAGGAGCTAAGTTACCCCATGGATTTGACATTAACACGTTAAGATCAACATCTCCTAACCCTAATGTCCACAACGCGCATAACATGTCCAATAGTGGTCAACATCCAAACACCACGAGCAATACCTTTTTTGGCGCTACCTCACAAAACGTCACAACGACCATGAGTGCTACCTCTAATTATCTAAACAACTTCAATTCAATAAATGCTACATCCATTGGAGGATCACAATCTGTCATAGTTCCCACAATATCCATGACACCATCACAATCGGCTGGAACCACCTTTGGATCCTCTGCAGTGTGGGAAAGTTATTCCAATCCTCTCTTTACCACTACGGTAAATTCCATGGGGGCTTCATCAAGCCATAGAAATCCCCCATTGACAGCTACATCTAGTACCATGAGTACATCTTCGTTGTATCATCTCATTGGTATCTCACAAAATTCTTTGGGTGGAGGAAAATGACATATCTTTATTCAAGGACAACAACAGAATGTTAACACGTCAACACAGTCAAATGCCATCACTCCCAAGGACAAAATACGAACATTCCCCTTGTACAAACCCAACAATTTGGACAAGGAAATCAACACACACAACCTATGGCATCATTCACACATCAAAATGTTCATGGTCACCATATTCCCCAAATATCGACCCAAATGGCTGGAGGACACATCCCAACATACTCATCCCATATTCATACTCACCAACATACCCCCAATCCAAACTTTCAATACCAACAACACGCAAATCCGAACACATCATACATGCCACAACAACATATACCTCAACAACATGCCAACATCCACTCACAACAAATGGGGACCTATTGCGTACCAATCAATCCAATGTATGGGACCACAAATGACCCTATAATAGATTCCTTACAAGCAAAACTGATGGATCTAGAGAAGACCATAGAAAACATACAAATATCCGGCAAGAAATTAGAAGTGTCATATGATCTATCTGTATATCCCTTCGACATGAACTTATGCATGCCACCATTTCCTCTGGGATATGTGTCACCTAATTATACCAAATACAGAGGAAAGACAAGCCCCATCGAACATGTCCACGAATTTGTAGCCAACTGTATGGATGTCGCCTATGAACAAACATACTTGATGAGACTTTTTTCTAAAAGCCTTGCAGGTCCTACCCTTGAATGGTTCTCCACTCAAAAGGATATCCAAACATGGGATGAGCTTAAACAAAAATTCATAAAAAATTACACGTACAACATTGACATGGACACCTCTATTACTAGCTTATGCAATCTCATGCAAGAGGATACTGGTGAAACATTCATCTCATTCTTTCAAAAATGGAGAAGCCTAGCTAGTCAGTGTCACATCGACATACTTGAAAAGGAAAAGGTGGACATCATTCAAACACTTCTAGGACCCTTAAAATATGCATTACAAGTACATTGTTGCACAACCTTCACGGATCTAGTCGAAAAAGGTGTCCAGATTGAGAAAGACCTTATTGCAAAGGGAGAGCTGAGATACGATCCTAAACACACAAATGCAAATCCTCCCACTGACAAAAATAAGTACTGGGCCAAGGCTGCAAACACTATGGGTCATGTACTAGCTCTAAAAGTGGTTCAACCGCAAAAAAAATCAACGAGAATATTGACACCCCCCACAAATGCCATCCCAAACATCCAAAATGGTCAAAAAAATCACAATCAAGGACCATATCAGTAGATAAGACAATTCCCCAGGGGTTGCACATACACTCCCTTGGGTGAGCCCATTGAGGAAGTCCTCAAGAAATGCCTTTAGAATGGTGTCATTACACTTCAAGAACCAAAACCATATGACCCAGGAAAATTCAAACCAACATGGTGGGACGATAATGCATTTTGCGATTATCATCGAGCAAAAGGACATAAAACTTCTACCTGTCGACAACTGAAAAATATGGTACAAGACCTTATTGAGACTCGTATCATTGAGGTAGGTGGACCACAATTTGCCTCTAATTCAGATCATACCATTCATAAGAACCCATTGCAAGACCATGGTTCTAATAATGCTTCCACGTCAGGTCCAAAGAGAAACAATAATCAAGCCAATTTTTCCCACACCAAATATGACTATTCTGGTAGAACCACTATAAACAATATCCGAACTGATAATGAATGTGTCAATACCATCATAGTTAAGAGAGCACCCCAATGCAATGCTACTACTCGAAGTGGCAAGGTCACCATAGCTGGCCCACCTCCTGCTAGGCAACCTAAAATCACCATACCTGGTCCATCTCCTAGGTAATCACAACCCACCACGACCACAAAGCAATGGCAACACAAGAGTCAGTTTAACCTTATCGACTAACTTGGAAAAACTCCAACGCAAATTTCTATACTCGAGCTGCTTCACATCTCTCCCACGCATAAGGCTATACTAGATAAAACCCTACAAGAGTCGTCAGTCCCTAAAGATATTGATGTCAACCAATTTGAGACCATGGTGGGATACCTTACTACGCCTCACCACGTCACCTTTTCTGATCAAGACTACTCGTTACCTAAGACTAACCATAACGATGCATTACACATTGAAACTTTCATCCATAAGCACAAGGTCAGAAGAGTTTTAGTAGATGGCAGAGTAGGATTGAACATATGCTCCTTGAAACTGGTTAAGGCTCTAGGATTTTTTGATGCATGTATGGACCCTACAAAGAGTATAGTGATAAAAGCATATGATGATGAAGAACACTCTTCACGAGGCATTATTTATCTTCCTATCAGAGTGGGACCAGTCATTGTGGATACAACCTACCAGGTCCTGGATCTAGAATTACCTTACAACATCTTGCTCAGCCGCCCATGGATTCATTCCTTAAAAGTCGTTCCATCCACATATCACCAATGCTTAAAATTTCCATTTGAAGGCACAAAAATAACCATATATGGAGACCCCAACCCTTTTCAATATTGTACCAACCTAAGGGGTATTTTTGCAAACTGAGTGCCTATTAACCGAGAAGCACCTGGCTCCTCTTCTTCCAAATATATTGACCCATCCACACTCACATCATCTTCCACGTCCACTCCGTCCACGTCTTCCACCACACAACCATCTTCCGCAAACCCTAAGGCTGAGACCACTGTCAAGATCCAGGACCTCGGCTATGGAGAATTCAAACTACATAAATCATATAGCATAACAACAATACCCAAGTCTTCGAAGGTCTATGGTCGGCCATGTTTTAGAATGGAACCCAAAGAAATTTTCAAAGTTCCACCAAAAATAGTTTTCATCAAATGGGGAGACATGAGTAACGAGGACCTTGTTGATATTATAGGATGGCTCTATAAAGATATGGTCGAACTACCCCCATTACCAGTTAAGAAATACGACAAGGGATATGGCATAATGAATGCTAAGGGCTACGATGGCACTAGTGGCCTAGGCAGAAATAAAACTGGACGAAGAGAGCCCATAGAATCTTTCAAAATATCAAAGTATCTTGGATTAGGGTATGGATCGCTCGACAATGACGATCGGCATACCAATGGACTTTCGAGTGAGCGAGTGCATGCTTCGGAAAGTGTCAAGACCACTAAGGAAAGCTTCACTGAAACTGACTCCCAAGAATGGGAATTTGGCTCTAAATGATCCTTAAGTGACTGTTGCCTTAATGATTTGTTCCTTGAAGATGGGGAACTGATCTCTGAACAAATATTTTGGAAAACATTTAAAATTGGTCAGGCACCAAACAGTCACAGTCCCATCACCATTCCCCATGACATACAAACCCCACCATCTGAATCCCATCAGTCCAACCCATATGAATTACCAAATGACACTGACAATCATGACTCTGAGTCCTTCACCCCTTATTTTGACAATGAATATGTGACAAGTGAAGGGGAATATTGGATAGAGTCTGATGTGGAATTGGATGATGATAATTTCATCTACAATATCATTGAATCCGTTTGCATGCTTTCTGCATCCTCCCCTCAATTCACCAACACTGACGATAGCATTTCCCTAGTTTATCCTCAACTAGTCGATTGGGACCAACAAGGCTTGCCAGTCCTGGACACATTTCTGAATGATGAGGCAATTGCAGAGTTTATGGGATTATGTGAGGGCATACCCAGTGGTGATCACAAGGCAGGATTCACCATTGACCTAGATTGTGCAGCCTACTTTGGTGAGACTACTCCGTCCTCCAGTCACAAAATTAAAAATAAAAATAAAATAAAAAATGAAACGTCTTTAGGTGAAAACCGAAAGGCACCTTTTGACGAGAAAAAAATAAAAAAAAGGACATATCTATGGGTGAAAACCTCTCCAAGGCTCCCAAAGATGGAGGACTGGACTTTCTTCCCGTAACTCAAGAGAAATCAGCTATGCTTATAGAGGACACCATAGAAGACAACATATCAACAACAGAAGATCCCAAAATGGTCCTCTTCGTTGCATCCCTAACTGACAAAGAGAGACCAGAATTTCACAAATTCTTTGCAGAATGTAAAGTCAACTTCGCATGGTCCTATGCTGACATGCCAGGATTAGACCCAAAACTGGTTTTGCACCATCTACCATTATTGCCTAATGCCAAACCAGTTAAACATAAGTTACACAAAATGCATCCTCAGGTCGCTCTATTGGTCAAGGCTGAGTTGAAGAAACTTCTAGACACTGGATTCACACGGTCTATTGATTATGCTGAATGGATAACTAACCTGGTGCCAGTAACAAAGCCAAATGGGATGATACGCGTCTACATAGATTTTAGAGACCTAAATAAGGCATGCCCAAAAGATGACTTTCCTTTACCGAATATTGATATCATAGTTGACCTCACAACAAGATATGAGATGTTGTCCCTCATGGACAGTTTCTCTTGCTATAATTAGATTTGCAGTGCCCCCAAAGACCAGCATAAAACAACATTCACTTGCCCTTGGGGTACATACTGTTGGAATTCCATGCTATTTGGTCTTAAAGATGCAGGCACCACATATCAAAGGGCTATGACCACAATCTTTCATGACATGATGCATAAAATAATGGAAGATTACGTAGACGACCTTTTGGCCAAATCAGTAACAAGAAAGGATCATCTAAAGGTGTTAGAAACAATTTTCAAGAGACTAGAACAATACAAAGTCTGGCTAAATCCTAAGAAATGTGTCTTCGGTGTAAAATTGGGTAAACTCTTGGGATACATAGTTTCTCGAAGAGGCATTGAGGTCGATCCAACAAAAGTAAAAGCCATCATAGACATGCCTCCTCCTAGAGGTATAAGCGAACTCAGGACTCTACAGGGCAGGGTACAATCTATCTGATGCTTCATAGCACAATTGGTTGACAAGTGTCACCCATTCCAATATCTTTTGCGCAAAGGCATCCCCTTTGTTTGGACAGATAAATGCCAAGAAGCTTTTCAACACATAAAAGACTACTTACTATCACTCCAAGTCCTCATGCCTCCCATTCAAGGAAAGCCTTTGATATTATACATCTCTACCACTACTTCAGCACTGGGGGCATTACTAGTGCATAACAACCAAGAAGAAAAAGAAAGAGTTATCTATTACATCAGTCAGACATTGGTCGGGTATGAACTAAACTACACGTCAATTGAACGGGCTTGTCTAGCTATGGTCTTTGCAGCATAGAAGCTAAGACATTATATGTGAAGTCATCAGACACAACTAGTAGCAAAGATCAATCCCCTCAAATATTTGTTAAGTCAGGCAGCATTAACATGACGTCTGGAAAAATGGGTCATGATTCTGAGTGAATATGATATTCAATATGTAGAAAGAAAGGCAATAAAAGGACAATTCATAACAGACCAGCTGGTGGATGTACCCTTACAAAGTGATCACCCGTTAGTGGCATATTTTCCAGATGAGTCGATATTCCATATAGAACCTAAGTCACCTTGGAGACTCTACTTTGACAGATCACACACAAATCATGGCTCAGGGGCAGGAATCCTGTTCATCACCCCTCAAGGAGACTCCATTCCTAAATCTTTCTGCATAGCTTTCCCATGCACAAATAATGTGACAGAATACGAGGCACTAGTTACAGGACTTAGAATGGCAATAAAATGGAAAATCCGAACACTACATGTCTATGGGGATTCTCACCTGGTCATCAATCAGGTTAGCGATGACTACGACAAAAAAGATGAGAAATTGATGCCCTATAAGCGAATGGTTACCATTTTTCAGATGTACTATCATATGGTGACTTTTGAGCAAGTTCTGAGAGCACATAACAAAGCGACAGATGCAATGGCTATAATAGGCTCTCTCCTCGACATTCCAAGCAATATGCCTCAGCTAGAATTCCTAATAGAACAATTGCTGGTCCCCGCCTATGACATTCTGGAGTAAGAAATGGTTTGCGAACTTGTTGGTCCCGACTCTCCTTGGTATCAAGACATCCATGAGTACCTTAAGTCCCAAACCCTTCCACCTAACCTGTCCAATAACCAGAGGAAGTCCTTTATCCAAAAAACTGCAAGATATGCCATCGTCAGTGACACCCTTTACCACCGTAGCTTTGACAACACCCTCCTTAGATGTCTCGACACCAACGAAGCATGTACAACCTTACACGAAGTACATGAGGGTATATGCGGGTCTCATTCAAGTGGTCCAACTCTGGACAAGAAGATAATGAGACTTGGATACTACTAGCCGACCATTGAAAAAGATGCACTAGAATATGTCAGGACTTGTTGCCAATGCCAGATTCATAGTGATTTGATCCACGCTTTAGCGCAGGAACTTTGGCCGATCACTTCTCCTTGGCCCTTCGCTCAATGGGGACTCGACCCCGTGGGTAAGATCCATCCTACCTCGTCAAATGGCCATAAATTCATTATCACCGCCACTGATTGTTTTATGAAGTGGATCGAAGCCATCCCTCTGACATACATAACTGGCAAACAAATATCCAAATTCATTCTTAACTACATCATTTTCCGATATAGCCTTTCGCAATCCATCATCAATGACAACGAACGTCCATTTAAAAACCAAGACGTTTGTGAGTTATGTGAGCGATTTCACATCCAACATCATTTTCATCTCCATATTACCCACAAGGAAATGGTCAAGCTGAGGCGTTAAATAAAACCATTGTTAAAATCCTTAAAAAGACTGTCAATTACACTGGCCGTGACTGGCATATTCAACTCAACCCTGCTTTGTGGGCTTACCGCACCAGCATTCACACACCCACAAGAGCCACTCCATTTTCCCTGGTCTTTGGAGCTGAAGCCATCTTTCCCATTGAGGTTGAAATTCCTTCTTTACGAGTCTCCCTGAAGGGTCTGATTGATGATGAGGAGTATAGACAGTCGCACCTACACAAGCTAGAGATGTTAGAGGAAAGAAGGAAAAATTACCTGAACCATCTACAAGCGTATCAGAACCGTCTCTATAGCAGTTACAATAAGGAATTCATGGTCAAGAAATTTGACATTGGCGATTTAGTCCTCATGTAGAACCCTAAGAACCAGGCTGACAGAGAAAAGCTAGGCAAGTTTGAACCAAACTGGTTGGGTCCTTACGTCATCGTATCTTCTTTTTGTTATGGAGCTTATCAACTGGAAACTCTAGATGGAGAACAACTGACATAGGCTATCAATAGTCTACATCTCTAAAAGTTCTATGCATAGCATCAGAAGGTCGAGCTGAAAACTTTAAAAAGACAAAAAAAATGAAAAATGGTAAAAAATTTGTTTCCTTGATGAAAACCTGGCAAACAGGCATCTTGGCGGCACCAAAAATAAATAAATAAATAAGAAAAATGACAAATAGTAAAGAGAAATAATTCATCCAATAGTGAAAACCTGGCAAACAGGCGTTTTGGATAAGTACCATGGTGAAAACCTAGAAAACAGGCACCATGCGTAGTCAATCATTGCTCGGCCATCTACTGTTACTTTATCTACCTAGGCCTAGGATGGAACACATTTCCTGTCACTATCACGACACTCACCATGACATCATACCCTTCCTCTCATGGTTGATAAACGGTTGACATCAAGTCCTCAATACTGTCCATTTGGTACCACATGCATATCCCTTCTTCATGTCCTTTAAAATTGGCTAAGTCTTAGACTTGACTAGGGGCAATTTTTTTATTGTGTGACTGTAATGGGTATCACGCACGGTCTGAGAAATTCCAAAAAATCCTGAAAAAAAGACAAAAACATCACAAAAAGTCCTAAAAAAAGACAAATATCAGAAAAAGTCCTGAAAAAAGATAAAAACATCACAAAAAGTCCTGAAAAAAGACAAAAACATCACAAAAAGTCTTGAAAAATGACAAACATCACAAAAAGTCCTAAAAAAAGACCAAAAACATCATAAAACATCCTGAAGAAACACCAAAAAAGTCACAATGTCTAGACAACGTAAACATAGAGTCATCTCTTGTCAAGTCTGTCATGTCAATCAATCAGTCTTCGTCATTTGTCCGAACTACATTGTCTTTGCGCATTTGCTATGTAGGCAAGACTCATTTGTGAGTCCTCAAGACATTAGGTCAGTCCTTTTAGGTTTTTCAAAATAAAATCATGATGCAATCTTTGGTCATCAAGACAAAGTCATTGGTCGTGTCGAACTACGAGGTCTCTGAGTGTATGACGTAGGCAAGGCCATCTGTCGATGAGCCCAAGGCCGCACTAGGTCAGTCCATTAGGGTTCATGGCATTACACTGACACACACATCAACAGTATTCAAGTCAGAACAAATAATCGTCCAAATGGGGAAACACCTAAAACAAAGTATGGCGATCATTTATTCAAACATGACAATCACATCAACATGTCAAAGGAAATTGACATATGGTCAACACAAGCCAAACTCGGTCAAAACAAGTCAAATGATCATAACCTGTCAAACTATCAACCCTTGGTTATCTTTCAAATGTGTCCTTCTGAAGAATAGCCTCTGTCATTCATGCCTTAGGATGCGTCCTTCCTAGGCATCGTCCCTATCATTCGGCATTTTAAGGGATCCTCTTGACATCAGTATTCTTCAGATGTCTCCTTCTGAAGAACAAACTCTATCATTTATGCCTTAGGATGTGTCCTTCCTAGGCATCATCACTGTCCCTATCATTGGCATTTCGAGGGATCCCTTTTTACATTTAGGGATCAATCCTCTCGACATCAACATTATTCAGGATGTGTCCATGAATTTGGCAATCTTCGAAATTCGTCATCTTGGCAACGTCAAAACCTTGACACCCTGGCATCTTAACATCATCAAACCTGACATCTTGACATTAAAATACTTGGCATTCAGACACACTTGGAAAACACTTGGCACTTGTCTTTTGGCTTTTTATCATGTTACTCATTTTTTCAACGAGATCCCAACAACAGGATATAGAGAAGCATCGACGTATCATGACATTTGTCTTGACTTGTTGACATGCATGATTACTATTTTCTCATTGAGGTCCTGATTTCGGGATTTAGAAAAATAGTGGCATATCATGATACAGGCTCTATTTTGTATTTTGGAAGTCATAATGCTAGTTTCTCAAGGATGTCCTGGAAATAGGATTTAGAGAAGTATTGACGTTTCATGAATTGTCCTTCTTGTCTTTTCTGCTTGTGGTTGGTTATGACAAAAAGACTGGAGAAATCATGCTCTTAGTATGAGTCTTGATCATTCTTGTCTATGATTGTTAGACTCATATGATGGTACGACCTTGCAAACCTTGATCTATGTCATATCATGGTGTTTGTTGGCCATTACAATAGTATGCCTAATGATGATTAAGAGAAATAAAAATTAAAGTGCTATGGTAAAGTTTTGAAGGATTTAGTCTAGGAACTAACATGCATCTCCTTTGGTCTGGTCATCCTCTCTAGTCCATCTCATGATGATATCCCGTGACATACAAAAACATAAGTGCATACATGATCATATAAACATTGCATTAGGTCCATACACACATCATCCATAGCATTAAATCATATAACATTTCATTTCATATCGCATTCACATTATCATAAACATGGCATCTAATAAAATAAATACATTATGCATATCATTATCATCATCATCACAAAATCAACATAACATATAAATAAGCATTGCATCATCATGGCATCATATCATAAGTAAGCATCATAGGACATACATGACAGGACATATAAATAGTACCATGATACATCATAAATCAACATCATACATAAAGCATCACATCACATATATCATAATGCATAAATCAAATAGCATCACATAACACACATGTGGCCCACATCAAAACTACATCATCATATAGCATCATCTCAAAAATATACAATGTCATAGGATAGAGTCAACAGATATCCCAAAAATGGAGCTCGCAGGCTCAGTGGTCTATACATAATGTGTCATAACAAAGAAGCAAATCTATCAAACATGCCCCTAGGAAAGGCTCTCATCATCCCCTCGTGGCGAAGAGTGTGGCGACTGAGGATCTGTGATTGGAACTGAGATCATAGGTGGAACAGTAACGACCTCTGTCTGTGAACCTAATGGAACTGACACTGATGGCATCATCTCCACGGTAATAGGCACCTATGATGACACTGCGTCCTGACTCTGTGATGCTGATGGATCTATCACAGGTGGTTGCCTCTATGCTGACCTCTACTTTGAACCGCTGGACCCATGGCTACGGCTTGAATGATGACTTGAGGCATGCCTGTGAGAGTGGTGGGACTTGTGCCCTAAGGTGTGCCCTGACGAGGTAGACCCTCCTGCACTAGTGTGACTCCTGCTTCTGCTCCCACTCCCTAATCTGTGACCATTCCCTGTCCTCGTCTATTAGCGCGACAGTGTAGGATCTCATCGATTAGGAGGCACTGCCTGTTCATACAAGGTCCTGTACTACCCAAACCGAGTGCTCACCTAGGCAAGCTCATGAGCCATATCCCCTGAAGGTCCTTAACATAGAGCTACAAAGTCCACACACCACTGAGCTGACTCCTGCTAATAGATCACTTCTTGATCCTACTCTACTCGAGCCACCTCTAGCTCTTCCCACAGTGCCCTGACCTCTACCACAATCTTATCTAGCCTCCTCTATAGATCGGCCACCCTCTGGTCTATCGTGGCGTCCTGGGGAAATGTCGAGGAAGACGATATCTCCTCCTCTCCCTCCACCATCCTCCATCTCAAGAGTCTCTCAGCCTCGTCCATGTCATCATCATCATCATCCTCTGCAACATCCTCCCCATCGACTCCCTCATCCTGAGACACATCTATGTCCACATCCACATCCTCCTCATGTCTAGCCTCCTCCTCAGACAAAGGCTCCTCCTGTCTCTCCTCCTCCTGCTCCTGCCTCGGCTGCTCCTCCACATCCATCTCGGGCTCCTGCTCCTGCCTTGGCTACTCCTCCTCTCTCTCCCCCTCCTCAGTTGCCTCTAGGATAACATCTAGTGCCACTCTGGCCACACACAGTTGTACCCTCCTACCCTACCTCTGGCCATCTCTCCTTCATCTCTAGCTATCTCCTCCATCATCCCCATCATCTCCATCATCTCCACCCTGACCTCCGTCTTTTCCCCCATCTCACCCTCCTCCCCGGCCTCCATCCCTCCCCCTGCCTCCATCCCTCCCCCAGCCTCTGCCTCTAGCACCGTCTCTTCCCCCACGCCTGACTCTCAACACACATGGTATAACTGACCTCTTGTCCACAGGTGTTGGCCCGTCTAGATCTGTCAGTGGAATTGGTCGATGTGCCTGCCACCATAACTCATAATCAGCTGTAGTCCTGGGATATGCTTCTCCACCTCTCCAACCCCACTGTTGGGATACTAGCCCATCAATCTGCTACTCGGCAAAGGCTATAGGAATCATTGGCCCCAAGCTGACTCTTTGGAAGACCGAGCATACTCGGTTGTGCCTGCAGGTACACCATGCTGTTCTCCAAACTATCTGAGGACACGCTACGACAGATACATCTCTATAATCAACTGGCTCTGCACTGTCCTCCCAATCAGGTAGCGATACTGTCTACAAAGGCTGAGATGGTCGACCTCATCATCCCACTACTGGTAGTCTCTATACGGTCTCTAGATGAATGACACCATGGTATCAATCTGATGGCACCGCCAACCTGTCTCTCCCATCCATGTCTGCTGTAGAGCACTGGCATAGTAGTACGCATAGGGAATCCCCTCGGCTAACTGCGGTCTCTGAATGGGAGGTCA
>VDFB02270651.1:192269967-192288800 GCA_007258455.2 Sequoia sempervirens
TGGAAAGCAAGCAAAAATAAGTTTCAAAGTCAAAGAACAATATTCTACCGAACTGTTGGAAATGGTGCATACAAATCTTTGTGGTCCTACCAAAGTAAGAAGTTTTCAAGGTGGCGCGTATTTCATGCTATTGCTTTATGATTATTCTAGAATGACATGTGTTACTTTTCTCAAAAAAAATTTAGAAGCTCTAGATAGGTTTAGAGCATTCAAAGTTATGGTTGAAAATGAAATGGATATGAAAATAAAATGTTTGAGGTTTGATAGAGGTAGAGATTTCACCTCCAACGAGTTCAATATCTTTTGTGAGAATCATGTAATAAAGAGGCATTTATTTTCTCCTAGGAATCCTTAATAGAATGGAGTGGTTGAAAGAAAAAATAGGACTATTCAAGAAGCTACAAGAACAATGATGAAAGAAGAAAATATATTGGAAGTCTACTAGAGAAGAGCAATTCATACTAATGTTTATATACTGAATAGAGTGGAATCATGAGTAAACAATACAAACACTCCTTATGAGCTATGGTATGGAATAATTCCTACTGCAAAAAGTTAAGAGTGTTTGGAAGAAAATGCTATATTAGAAGAGATGAAGAAAAAATATGAAAGTTTGCTGCAAGATCTAATGAAGGTATCTATAGACACTTAAAAATGACCTAGGCCTACAAGCTCTATTTTTACCACTTTCGTCCTAGCATAATTATGACATTTAATTATGTCCTTCGTCCACATTCGACTATTAATTAAATAATTTACAATTGTTTAATTAATTCATGTCTATTGTATTCTTCATGATTATTAAATAAATAAATTTTATTTATTTATTAAATACGTCATTAATTGTCCAAGTCTTCCCCTAATTAAATAAATTTCTTAATTTATTTAATTACCTTTCTTCATTTATTTCTTCCTGATTATTAAATAAATAAATTTTATTTATTTATTTAATATGTAACTAATTCTCATGATTAAATGAGTTTGTTAATTTATTTAATCATTAATCATATCTTCTAAATTAAATAATTATCTTTAATTATTTAATTATCAAAATTAACATTTCCCTCATTTTAAATAAATGAAATTATTTAAAATGATATCACATTCTTAACTGACAGTTCATTTTAGTAAATAATCTAAAAATCGATTATTTATTATCTCACAAAATCCATATTTTGAATTAATTTAATTCAAAATGGTAACTTTCTTCCAAAAATCAAGTAATTGAGCAAATTATTGATTTTTCAAATCTGATCATCAGTTCAACTCTTATCTTCTTGATTTTTTAAATCTCACAAATTAGGCAATCTTTATCTTCTTGATTTTTGAAAATATTTAATTTTCTAATTAATTATCTCATTTATTCTTGACCACTGATTCGATCTTCTCAGATGACATCTCGACCACTCATTTAATGATTTTTCCCTAACCCTGATTAGGGGTTATCAGATTAAATCTTATCCTCTGATTTTAGGTTTCTGACGAAAGTCGATCTCATCCATCCATTCAAAATTGCATTTTCTAGAAAATATTATTTTGCTCACATTTTTAGATGAGATGAATTTTTTTATTCTGACGCATTAATGCTTAGAGTTATTTGGCATTTTAGATTCATTTTGTCATTGGCATAGGCATAGTCTCTATTTAAATCCTTTAAAGCTTGTGTAGGACTTAGTCTTTTTTTTCAAATTGCTCACACGTTCGATCTTAGGGCAACCATTAGCAAGTTAGAAGGTGCTATGAAGGTAAATCATGGAAGATTCAATGAACGACAGGTATAATCATTCTTGTTTTTAATTTCCTTTGTTCTTGATAGCTTCTTTGGGTAATGTGCTTTTAATTCCTGCTAATCTAACATACCTAAAATTTACCCTTAGATACATTGGTGAACCCAACACATTTAGTTTTTTTTGTAGTTTCCATATGGTTTTCAATTTTCAATTTTTTTTAGCAGGTACAGGTACGGAACGCCCCATTTGTCTTTTATCACACTGCATCTGATGCGTCGCGACGTATTCACAAGCCAAAACACCATAACCACTCTGATGAACCGCATATGCAGTCTGAAACACCGCATTTGACAGATCGAGTTGCATTTGCTTCTTCAAACGACACATTTGTATTCCTGAGACGCATCTGCTTGTCAGACCAAAATGCATGATCGAGCCACATTTGCAACACAGAGCGACGCATTCGCACTGTTGTGACACATTTTCCTGGTAATATTTCTTTTCATTTTTGTATTCAGGTTCTCTGAATTTCTTTTGGCATTTTGGTTTTATTTTCTGCATTTTTCCTAGCATAGGTTTTTGTGTTACTAATCTTAGTTTGCAACGTGTGGCAGTTACATTTTGTGGGTCCAAGACTAGTGGATAAAACTCCTAACTTGTGGTCTTGCAGGTTTGAGTGTCGAAGACTCAATACTAAACATTGTGGTTGTCTTTTTTAGATTAAAACACATTTCCTTTTAATGCTCTTAAAACAAACATGTCTTTCGTTTCTGATTGTGTTTGCAAATGGTAGGTGATTATGCTCTCACATTGTCAAAACTTGGTGATCAGAAAACTAGACCCATTTTATCTGTTATACACCTTTAAGACTTAGTAATCGAAGTATCCTCTCCCCTTGCACTTTTAGGCGATCTTGGGTGTAAGAGAAACGGTTATTGACTCTAGAAATTTGGCCTATTCTGGTGGGAAAAAGTACTCACCCCAGGACGACTCAGACTGGTAACACCCTGAACCCGAGGGACTTCCAACTAGTATATAAAAGTGGATTCTTGGGGAAATCCCAAGAATCACGCATATGGTTCCGACGAGATGGATCCGTAAGGGGACTCTCACCGCATGGATCATGCCCTACGAATGGAATTCCCTTACTAAACACCTATTATTTTAGAGGCCAACCATTTTTCAGCTATTGCTTGATATAGCGTAGGGTACAGTATCATGCCCGAAGACACTCACTACTAATCCCCTTGAGTAGAGATAGCAATTCTTGGGAAGTGACTACCCAAGAATCCAAAGTTGGTGTGCCTGAATGACGTTAATAAGCTGTGGAGGGGAGCTAGTGCAACCAAACTTCGAAGCTATCTGCTCTCGAGAAGGAAAGGTGCTTAGCACCAATCTGGGGTATATCGGTGGGCTATAGCAAGTATACAAACCCTTGGCCTATTAGGATCGTGCTTGTGTCATGTGCGTTTGCATACACCAAAATATCATGCTTGCCAAGTGTTTGCTGGTTACTCAAACAAAACAAACAACACTCCAACATCTCATAATAGACAGTCAAACTTTCAACAATTCAGGTTTTTAAACACATCAGAAAATTGACTTTTTAGCATCCTGAGACGCATCTTTCAAACCGCATTCGCTCTGTCGCACCGCATTTGATAAACTTTGCAATGCATCTGCTCTGACAAACCGCATTTGATACTCCAAACACCACATATTCTTGTATTAAGCCGCATTCACTTTTTTTAAAGCCACATTTGCAAAGATGAACCGCATTTGACAATCTGAAAGCCGTATTTGCAACACCAAACGCATTTGACATTCCACGAGCCGCATTTGATCACTGCAACACATTTGCTACTTGTAACGACGCATTTTCCTGTTAACAAGGTAGACCCTGTTTAAGACCAGGATCTGAATCCAGACATCTCAACCCATTGTCAAACATTTCTTTCAAAAGTCTTTGTCAGAAACTAGATTTGAAATTGCTCGTAACGTCCATCATTTGCATTCATTAGCTTGCACTTTAACCATAGGTTTAAAATTTCCATATTTTAGTTGCATTCCCTAGGCATCATAATCGTCATTTTTCCCTTAGGATTCATCTTGGAAAACTTTGGATTAGGCCAAATCTCCTCACTTTGCAAAGACCATTGTTTTCAAAATTAGGATATCTTGGGACATAGTCATTATTCCTCTTTTCGGTCATTGTCATTTTTGTGAGAACCTCCAACTCAATAGTCTAGTTAGGTAGGCTCACTTGTCCTTTTGACCTCATCATTTAGTCCCTTTAGCAAGTCTGTTTGATAACCTAACTTGATATATATGTCAAGCTTAGAGTGGTTAGACAAACCTTTCTCCAAACATTGTCCAAACATAGTCATCATTATCCACCCCTAGTCCTCATTTTGAACCTAGACTTTTCATTAATCACCTTGGTCCTTTGTCAGCATTACCATCTTAGTCCTCATTCGACACTTTGGCTTTGACAATCTTGTCATTTTGCATCAATCATTTCCTTAGTCATCACCTTGCATTATCATCCCTCAAAATACAAAAATACAAAAAAAAACATAGGCTAGCATCATCCTCACATTTAGTTGTCATTCTCGTCATTTTCATTTGAGAAATCTCATTATATGGTGGAAACTAGACTCCAAAGACAAAAACGACAAATGGAAAATTTTGGACAAAACTCCACTTCCAATGTTAACAATCACACGTATGACCCAAATTGGACATTTGACGACCCATTTGGCAACACAAATAATCAACCTCTCACGACCATACCATCCTCATCAAACAATCCCTTTGAACCATTCTTACGTAAGGATGAATACAGACAAATACTTGAGGAAAACCTAGAAGTAGTAGCACAAGATCCAAAGGCATCCCAATTTGTGGAACAAATGGTCTTATATGACAGAGATAGATATTTGGCCATACTCTTAAGTCAAGGAGCTAAGTTACCCCATGGATTTGACATTAACACGTTAAGATCAACATCTCCTAACCCTAATGTCCACAACGCGCATAACATGTCCAATAGTGGTCAACATCCAAACACCACGAGCAATACCTTTTTTGGCGCTACCTCACAAAACGTCACAACGACCATGAGTGCTACCTCTAATTATCTAAACAACTTCAATTCAATAAATGCTACATCCATTGGAGGATCACAATCTGTCATAGTTCCCACAATATCCATGACACCATCACAATCGGCTGGAACCACCTTTGGATCCTCTGCAGTGTGGGAAAGTTATTCCAATCCTCTCTTTACCACTACGGTAAATTCCATGGGGGCTTCATCAAGCCATAGAAATCCCCCATTGACAGCTACATCTAGTACCATGAGTACATCTTCGTTGTATCATCTCATTGGTATCTCACAAAATTCTTTGGGTGGAGGAAAATGACATATCTTTATTCAAGGACAACAACAGAATGTTAACACGTCAACACAGTCAAATGCCATCACTCCCAAGGACAAAATACGAACATTCCCCTTGTACAAACCCAACAATTTGGACAAGGAAATCAACACACACAACCTATGGCATCATTCACACATCAAAATGTTCATGGTCACCATATTCCCCAAATATCGACCCAAATGGCTGGAGGACACATCCCAACATACTCATCCCATATTCATACTCACCAACATACCCCCAATCCAAACTTTCAATACCAACAACACGCAAATCCGAACACATCATACATGCCACAACAACATATACCTCAACAACATGCCAACATCCACTCACAACAAATGGGGACCTATTGCGTACCAATCAATCCAATGTATGGGACCACAAATGACCCTATAATAGATTCCTTACAAGCAAAACTGATGGATCTAGAGAAGACCATAGAAAACATACAAATATCCGGCAAGAAATTAGAAGTGTCATATGATCTATCTGTATATCCCTTCGACATGAACTTATGCATGCCACCATTTCCTCTGGGATATGTGTCACCTAATTATACCAAATACAGAGGAAAGACAAGCCCCATCGAACATGTCCACGAATTTGTAGCCAACTGTATGGATGTCGCCTATGAACAAACATACTTGATGAGACTTTTTTCTAAAAGCCTTGCAGGTCCTACCCTTGAATGGTTCTCCACTCAAAAGGATATCCAAACATGGGATGAGCTTAAACAAAAATTCATAAAAAATTACACGTACAACATTGACATGGACACCTCTATTACTAGCTTATGCAATCTCATGCAAGAGGATACTGGTGAAACATTCATCTCATTCTTTCAAAAATGGAGAAGCCTAGCTAGTCAGTGTCACATCGACATACTTGAAAAGGAAAAGGTGGACATCATTCAAACACTTCTAGGACCCTTAAAATATGCATTACAAGTACATTGTTGCACAACCTTCACGGATCTAGTCGAAAAAGGTGTCCAGATTGAGAAAGACCTTATTGCAAAGGGAGAGCTGAGATACGATCCTAAACACACAAATGCAAATCCTCCCACTGACAAAAATAAGTACTGGGCCAAGGCTGCAAACACTATGGGTCATGTACTAGCTCTAAAAGTGGTTCAACCGCAAAAAAAATCAACGAGAATATTGACACCCCCCACAAATGCCATCCCAAACATCCAAAATGGTCAAAAAAATCACAATCAAGGACCATATCAGTAGATAAGACAATTCCCCAGGGGTTGCACATACACTCCCTTGGGTGAGCCCATTGAGGAAGTCCTCAAGAAATGCCTTTAGAATGGTGTCATTACACTTCAAGAACCAAAACCATATGACCCAGGAAAATTCAAACCAACATGGTGGGACGATAATGCATTTTGCGATTATCATCGAGCAAAAGGACATAAAACTTCTACCTGTCGACAACTGAAAAATATGGTACAAGACCTTATTGAGACTCGTATCATTGAGGTAGGTGGACCACAATTTGCCTCTAATTCAGATCATACCATTCATAAGAACCCATTGCAAGACCATGGTTCTAATAATGCTTCCACGTCAGGTCCAAAGAGAAACAATAATCAAGCCAATTTTTCCCACACCAAATATGACTATTCTGGTAGAACCACTATAAACAATATCCGAACTGATAATGAATGTGTCAATACCATCATAGTTAAGAGAGCACCCCAATGCAATGCTACTACTCGAAGTGGCAAGGTCACCATAGCTGGCCCACCTCCTGCTAGGCAACCTAAAATCACCATACCTGGTCCATCTCCTAGGTAATCACAACCCACCACGACCACAAAGCAATGGCAACACAAGAGTCAGTTTAACCTTATCGACTAACTTGAAAAAACTCCAACGCAAATTTCTATACTCGAGCTGCTTCACATCTCTCCCACGCATAAGGCTATACTAGATAAAACCCTACAAGAGTCGTCAGTCCCTAAAGATATTGATGTCAACCAATTTGAGACCATGGTGGGATACCTTACTACGCCTCACCACGTCACCTTTTCTGATCAAGACTACTCGTTACCTAAGACTAACCATAACGATGCATTACACATTGAAACTTTCATCCATAAGCACAAGGTCAGAAGAGTTTTAGTAGATGGCAGAGTAGGATTGAACATATGCTCCTTGAAACTGGTTAAGGCTCTAGGATTTTTTGATGCATGTATGGACCCTACAAAGAGTATAGTGATAAAAGCATATGATGATGAAGAACACTCTTCACGAGGCATTATTTATCTTCCTATCAGAGTGGGACCAGTCATTGTGGATACAACCTACCAGGTCCTGGATCTAGAATTACCTTACAACATCTTGCTCAGCCGCCCATGGATTCATTCCTTAAAAGTCGTTCCATCCACATATCACCAATGCTTAAAATTTCCATTTGAAGGCACAAAAATAACCATATATGGAGACCCCAACCCTTTTCAATATTGTACCAACCTAAGGGGTATTTTTGCAAACTGAGTGCCTATTAACCGAGAAGCACCTGGCTCCTCTTCTTCCAAATATATTGACCCATCCACACTCACATCATCTTCCACGTCCACTCCGTCCACGTCTTCCACCACACAACCATCTTCCGCAAACCCTAAGGCTGAGACCACTGTCAAGATCCAGGACCTCGGCTATGGAGAATTCAAACTACATAAATCATATAGCATAACAACAATACCCAAGTCTTCGAAGGTCTATGGTCGGCCATGTTTTAGAATGGAACCCAAAGAAATTTTCAAAGTTCCACCAAAAATAGTTTTCATCAAATGGGGAGACATGAGTAACGAGGACCTTGTTGATATTATAGGATGGCTCTATAAAGATATGGTCGAACTACCCCCATTACCAGTTAAGAAATACGACAAGGGATATGGCATAATGAATGCTAAGGGCTACGATGGCACTAGTGGCCTAGGCAGAAATAAAACTGGACGAAGAGAGCCCATAGAATCTTTCAAAATATCAAAGTATCTTGGATTAGGGTATGGATCGCTCGACAATGACGATCGGCATACCAATGGACTTTCGAGTGAGCGAGTGCATGCTTCGGAAAGTGTCAAGACCACTAAGGAAAGCTTCACTGAAACTGACTCCCAAGAATGGGAATTTGGCTCTAAATGATCCTTAAGTGACTGTTGCCTTAATGATTTGTTCCTTGAAGATGGGGAACTGATCTCTGAACAAATATTTTGGAAAACATTTAAAATTGGTCAGGCACCAAACAGTCACAGTCCCATCACCATTCCCCATGACATACAAACCCCACCATCTGAATCCCATCAGTCCAACCCATATGAATTACCAAATGACACTGACAATCATGACTCTGAGTCCTTCACCCCTTATTTTGACAATGAATATGTGACAAGTGAAGGGGAATATTGGATAGAGTCTGATGTGGAATTGGATGATGATAATTTCATCTACAATATCATTGAATCCGTTTGCATGCTTTCTGCATCCTCCCCTCAATTCACCAACACTGACGATAGCATTTCCCTAGTTTATCCTCAACTAGTCGATTGGGACCAACAAGGCTTGCCAGTCCTGGACACATTTCTGAATGATGAGGCAATTGCAGAGTTTATGGGATTATGTGAGGGCATACCCAGTGGTGATCACAAGGCAGGATTCACCATTGACCTAGATTGTGCAGCCTACTTTGGTGAGACTACTCCGTCCTCCAGTCACAAAATTAAAAATAAAAATAAAATAAAAAATGAAACGTCTTTAGGTGAAAACCGAAAGGCACCTTTTGACGAGAAAAAAATAAAAAAAAGGACATATCTATGGGTGAAAACCTCTCCAAGGCTCCCAAAGATGGAGGACTGGACTTTCTTCCCGTAACTCAAGAGAAATCAGCTATGCTTATAGAGGACACCATAGAAGACAACATATCAACAACAGAAGATCCCAAAATGGTCCTCTTCGTTGCATCCCTAACTGACAAAGAGAGACCAGAATTTCACAAATTCTTTGCAGAATGTAAAGTCAACTTCGCATGGTCCTATGCTGACATGCCAGGATTAGACCCAAAACTGGTTTTGCACCATCTACCATTATTGCCTAATGCCAAACCAGTTAAACATAAGTTACACAAAATGCATCCTCAGGTCGCTCTATTGGTCAAGGCTGAGTTGAAGAAACTTCTAGACACTGGATTCACACGGTCTATTGATTATGCTGAATGGATAACTAACCTGGTGCCAGTAACAAAGCCAAATGGGATGATACGCGTCTACATAGATTTTAGAGACCTAAATAAGGCATGCCCAAAAGATGACTTTCCTTTACCGAATATTGATATCATAGTTGACCTCACAACAAGATATGAGATGTTGTCCCTCATGGACAGTTTCTCTTGCTATAATTAGATTTGCAGTGCCCCCAAAGACCAGCATAAAACAACATTCACTTGCCCTTGGGGTACATACTGTTGGAATTCCATGCTATTTGGTCTTAAAGATGCAGGCACCACATATCAAAGGGCTATGACCACAATCTTTCATGACATGATGCATAAAATAATGGAAGATTACGTAGACGACCTTTTGGCCAAATCAGTAACAAGAAAGGATCATCTAAAGGTGTTAGAAACAATTTTCAAGAGACTAGAACAATACAAAGTCTGGCTAAATCCTAAGAAATGTGTCTTCGGTGTAAAATTGGGTAAACTCTTGGGATACATAGTTTCTCGAAGAGGCATTGAGGTCGATCCAACAAAAGTAAAAGCCATCATAGACATGCCTCCTCCTAGAGGTATAAGCGAACTCAGGACTCTACAGGGCAGGGTACAATCTATCTGATGCTTCATAGCACAATTGGTTGACAAGTGTCACCCATTCCAATATCTTTTGCGCAAAGGCATCCCCTTTGTTTGGACAGATAAATGCCAAGAAGCTTTTCAACACATAAAAGACTACTTACTATCACTCCAAGTCCTCATGCCTCCCATTCAAGGAAAGCCTTTGATATTATACATCTCTACCACTACTTCAGCACTGGGGGCATTACTAGTGCATAACAACCAAGAAGAAAAAGAAAGAGTTATCTATTACATCAGTCAGACATTGGTCGGGTATGAACTAAACTACACGTCAATTGAACGGGCTTGTCTAGCTATGGTCTTTGCAGCATAGAAGCTAAGACATTATATGTGAAGTCATCAGACACAACTAGTAGCAAAGATCAATCCCCTCAAATATTTGTTAAGTCAGGCAGCATTAACATGACGTCTGGAAAAATGGGTCATGATTCTGAGTGAATATGATATTCAATATGTAGAAAGAAAGGCAATAAAAGGACAATTCATAACAGACCAGCTGGTGGATGTACCCTTACAAAGTGATCACCCGTTAGTGGCATATTTTCCAGATGAGTCGATATTCCATATAGAACCTAAGTCACCTTGGAGACTCTACTTTGACAGATCACACACAAATCATGGCTCAGGGGCAGGAATCCTGTTCATCACCCCTCAAGGAGACTCCATTCCTAAATCTTTCTGCATAGCTTTCCCATGCACAAATAATGTGACAGAATACGAGGCACTAGTTACAGGACTTAGAATGGCAATAAAATGGAAAATCCGAACACTACATGTCTATGGGGATTCTCACCTGGTCATCAATCAGGTTAGCGATGACTACGACAAAAAAGATGAGAAATTGATGCCCTATAAGCGAATGGTTACCATTTTTCAGATGTACTATCATATGGTGACTTTTGAGCAAGTTCTGAGAGCACATAACAAAGCGACAGATGCAATGGCTATAATAGGCTCTCTCCTCGACATTCCAAGCAATATGCCTCAGCTAGAATTCCTAATAGAACAATTGCTGGTCCCCGCCTATGACATTCTGGAGTAAGAAATGGTTTGCGAACTTGTTGGTCCCGACTCTCCTTGGTATCAAGACATCCATGAGTACCTTAAGTCCCAAACCCTTCCACCTAACCTGTCCAATAACCAGAGGAAGTCCTTTATCCAAAAAACTGCAAGATATGCCATCGTCAGTGACACCCTTTACCACCGTAGCTTTGACAACACCCTCCTTAGATGTCTCGACACCAACGAAGCATGTACAACCTTACACGAAGTACATGAGGGTATATGCGGGTCTCATTCAAGTGGTCCAACTCTGGACAAGAAGATAATGAGACTTGGATACTACTAGCCGACCATTGAAAAAGATGCACTAGAATATGTCAGGACTTGTTGCCAATGCCAGATTCATAGTGATTTGATCCACGCTTTAGCGCAGGAACTTTGGCCGATCACTTCTCCTTGGCCCTTCGCTCAATGGGGACTCGACCCCGTGGGTAAGATCCATCCTACCTCGTCAAATGGCCATAAATTCATTATCACCGCCACTGATTGTTTTATGAAGTGGATCGAAGCCATCCCTCTGACATACATAACTGGCAAACAAATATCCAAATTCATTCTTAACTACATCATTTTCCGATATAGCCTTTCGCAATCCATCATCAATGACAACGAACGTCCATTTAAAAACCAAGACGTTTGTGAGTTATGTGAGCGATTTCACATCCAACATCATTTTCATCTCCATATTACCCACAAGGAAATGGTCAAGCTGAGGCGTTAAATAAAACCATTGTTAAAATCCTTAAAAAGACTGTCAATTACACTGGCCGTGACTGGCATATTCAACTCAACCCTGCTTTGTGGGCTTACCGCACCAGCATTCACACACCCACAAGAGCCACTCCATTTTCCCTGGTCTTTGGAGCTGAAGCCATCTTTCCCATTGAGGTTGAAATTCCTTCTTTACGAGTCTCCCTGAAGGGTCTGATTGATGATGAGGAGTATAGACAGTCGCACCTACACAAGCTAGAGATGTTAGAGGAAAGAAGGAAAAATTACCTGAACCATCTACAAGCGTATCAGAACCGTCTCTATAGCAGTTACAATAAGGAATTCATGGTCAAGAAATTTGACATTGGCGATTTAGTCCTCATGTAGAACCCTAAGAACCAGGCTGACAGAGAAAAGCTAGGCAAGTTTGAACCAAACTGGTTGGGTCCTTACGTCATCGTATCTTCTTTTTGTTATGGAGCTTATCAACTGGAAACTCTAGATGGAGAACAACTGACATAGGCTATCAATAGTCTACATCTCTAAAAGTTCTATGCATAGCATCAGAAGGTCGAGCTGAAAACTTTAAAAAGACAAAAAAAATGAAAAATGGTAAAAAATTTGTTTCCTTGATGAAAACCTGGCAAACAGGCATCTTGGCGGCACCAAAAATAAATAAATAAATAAGAAAAATGACAAATAGTAAAGAGAAATAATTCATCCAATAGTGAAAACCTGGCAAACAGGCGTTTTGGATAAGTACCATGGTGAAAACCTAGAAAACAGGCACCATGCGTAGTCAATCATTGCTCGGCCATCTACTGTTACTTTATCTACCTAGGCCTAGGATGGAACACATTTCCTGTCACTATCACGACACTCACCATGACATCATACCCTTCCTCTCATGGTTGATAAACGGTTGACATCAAGTCCTCAATACTGTCCATTTGGTACCACATGCATATCCCTTCTTCATGTCCTTTAAAATTGGCTAAGTCTTAGACTTGACTAGGGGCAATTTTTTTATTGTGTGACTGTAATGGGTATCACGCACGGTCTGAGAAATTCCAAAAAATCCTGAAAAAAAGACAAAAACATCACAAAAAGTCCTAAAAAAAGACAAATATCAGAAAAAGTCCTGAAAAAAGATAAAAACATCACAAAAAGTCCTGAAAAAAGACAAAAACATCACAAAAAGTCTTGAAAAATGACAAACATCACAAAAAGTCCTAAAAAAAGACCAAAAACATCATAAAACATCCTGAAGAAACACCAAAAAAGTCACAATGTCTAGACAACGTAAACATAGAGTCATCTCTTGTCAAGTCTGTCATGTCAATCAATCAGTCTTCGTCATTTGTCCGAACTACATTGTCTTTGCGCATTTGCTATGTAGGCAAGACTCATTTGTGAGTCCTCAAGACATTAGGTCAGTCCTTTTAGGTTTTTCAAAATAAAATCATGATGCAATCTTTGGTCATCAAGACAAAGTCATTGGTCGTGTCGAACTACGAGGTCTCTGAGTGTATGACGTAGGCAAGGCCATCTGTCGATGAGCCCAAGGCCGCACTAGGTCAGTCCATTAGGGTTCATGGCATTACACTGACACACACATCAACAGTATTCAAGTCAGAACAAATAATCGTCCAAATGGGGAAACACCTAAAACAAAGTATGGCGATCATTTATTCAAACATGACAATCACATCAACATGTCAAAGGAAATTGACATATGGTCAACACAAGCCAAACTCGGTCAAAACAAGTCAAATGATCATAACCTGTCAAACTATCAACCCTTGGTTATCTTTCAAATGTGTCCTTCTGAAGAATAGCCTCTGTCATTCATGCCTTAGGATGCGTCCTTCCTAGGCATCGTCCCTATCATTCGGCATTTTAAGGGATCCTCTTGACATCAGTATTCTTCAGATGTCTCCTTCTGAAGAACAAACTCTATCATTTATGCCTTAGGATGTGTCCTTCCTAGGCATCATCACTGTCCCTATCATTGGCATTTCGAGGGATCCCTTTTTACATTTAGGGATCAATCCTCTCGACATCAACATTATTCAGGATGTGTCCATGAATTTGGCAATCTTCGAAATTCGTCATCTTGGCAACGTCAAAACCTTGACACCCTGGCATCTTAACATCATCAAACCTGACATCTTGACATTAAAATACTTGGCATTCAGACACACTTGGAAAACACTTGGCACTTGTCTTTTGGCTTTTTATCATGTTACTCATTTTTTCAACGAGATCCCAACAACAGGATATAGAGAAGCATCGACGTATCATGACATTTGTCTTGACTTGTTGACATGCATGATTACTATTTTCTCATTGAGGTCCTGATTTCGGGATTTAGAAAAATAGTGGCATATCATGATACAGGCTCTATTTTGTATTTTGGAAGTCATAATGCTAGTTTCTCAAGGATGTCCTGGAAATAGGATTTAGAGAAGTATTGACGTTTCATGAATTGTCCTTCTTGTCTTTTCTGCTTGTGGTTGGTTATGACAAAAAGACTGGAGAAATCATGCTCTTAGTATGAGTCTTGATCATTCTTGTCTATGATTGTTAGACTCATATGATGGTACGACCTTGCAAACCTTGATCTATGTCATATCATGGTGTTTGTTGGCCATTACAATAGTATGCCTAATGATGATTAAGAGAAATAAAAATTAAAGTGCTATGGTAAAGTTTTGAAGGATTTAGTCTAGGAACTAACATGCATCTCCTTTGGTCTGGTCATCCTCTCTAGTCCATCTCATGATGATATCCCGTGACATACAAAAACATAAGTGCATACATGATCATATAAACATTGCATTAGGTCCATACACACATCATCCATAGCATTAAATCATATAACATTTCATTTCATATCGCATTCACATTATCATAAACATGGCATCTAATAAAATAAATACATTATGCATATCATTATCATCATCATCACAAAATCAACATAACATATAAATAAGCATTGCATCATCATGGCATCATATCATAAGTAAGCATCATAGGACATACATGACAGGACATATAAATAGTACCATGATACATCATAAATCAACATCATACATAAAGCATCACATCACATATATCATAATGCATAAATCAAATAGCATCACATAACACACATGTGGCCCACATCAAAACTACATCATCATATAGCATCATCTCAAAAATATACAATGTCATAGGATAGAGTCAACAGATATCCCAAAAATGGAGCTCGCAGGCTCAGTGGTCTATACATAATGTGTCATAACAAAGAAGCAAATCTATCAAACATGCCCCTAGGAAAGGCTCTCATCATCCCCTCGTGGCGAAGAGTGTGGCGACTGAGGATCTGTGATTGGAACTGAGATCATAGGTGGAACAGTAACGACCTCTGTCTGTGAACCTAATGGAACTGACACTGATGGCATCATCTCCACGGTAATAGGCACCTATGATGACACTGCGTCCTGACTCTGTGATGCTGATGGATCTATCACAGGTGGTTGCCTCTATGCTGACCTCTACTTTGAACCGCTGGACCCATGGCTACGGCTTGAATGATGACTTGAGGCATGCCTGTGAGAGTGGTGGGACTTGTGCCCTAAGGTGTGCCCTGACGAGGTAGACCCTCCTGCACTAGTGTGACTCCTGCTTCTGCTCCCACTCCCTAATCTGTGACCATTCCCTGTCCTCGTCTATTAGCGCGACAGTGTAGGATCTCATCGATTAGGAGGCACTGCCTGTTCATACAAGGTCCTGTACTACCCAAACCGAGTGCTCACCTAGGCAAGCTCATGAGCCATATCCCCTGAAGGTCCTTAACATAGAGCTACAAAGTCCACACACCACTGAGCTGACTCCTGCTAATAGATCACTTCTTGATCCTACTCTACTCGAGCCACCTCTAGCTCTTCCCACAGTGCCCTGACCTCTACCACAATCTTATCTAGCCTCCTCTATAGATCGGCCACCCTCTGGTCTATCATTAGTCCTGAGGGGATCCGGCTGTCCTCCACTCTCCATGTCCATCCATCCATCCCTCCACTCCTTCCATCCATCCCCTCCATTTCCTCCTGTCTCTCCTCCCTCCCATCCATCTCCTCCACCCTCTCTCTCCCCCTCCTCAGTTGCCTCTAGGATAACATCTAGTGCCACTCTGGCCACACACAGTTGTACCCTCCTACCCTACCTCTGGCCATCTCTCCTTCGTCTCTAGCTATCTCCTCCATCATCCCCATCATCTCCATCATCTCCACCCTGACCTCCGTCTTTTCCCCCATCTCACCCTCCTCCCCGGCCTCCATCCCTCCCCCTGCCTCCATCCCTCCCCCAGCCTCTGCCTCTAGCACCGTCTCTTCCCCCACGCCTGACTCTCAACACACATGGTATAACTGACCTCTTGTCCACAGGTGTTGGCCCGTCTAGATCTGTCAGTGGAATTGGTCGATGTGCCTGCCACCATAACTCATAATCAGCTGTAGTCCTGGGATATGCTTCTCCACCTCTCCAACCCCACTGTTGGGATACTAGCCCATCAATCTGCTACTCGGCAAAGGCTATAGGAATCATTGGCCCCAAGCTGACTCTTTGGAAGACCGAGCATACTCGGTTGTGCCTGCAGGTACACCATGCTGTTCTCCAAACTATCTGAGGACACGCTACGACAGATACATCTCTATAATCAACTGGCTCTGCACTGTCCTCCCAATCAGGTAGCGATACTGTCTACAAAGGCTGAGATGGTCGACCTCATCATCCCACTACTGGTAGTCTCTATACGGTCTCTAGATGAATGACACCATGGTATCAATCTGATGGCACCGCCAACCTGTCTCTCCCATCCATGTCTGCTGTAGAGCACTGGCATAGTAGTACGCATAGGGAATCCCCTCGGCTAACTGCGGTCTCTGAATGGGAGGTCAGAATATCGCTATATGCTCCCAAGCCCAGATCATCAGAAGGGTGGTGCCACATGAAGTGCTCTCTGCCCTCCTGTAGGAAACCTCATGAAGCTGGTGGTAGAGCGTGCCCAACAAACAAGGCCCCCAAGCATACATTGTCTTGTCCCATCTCATCCCCACTATCATGTCTCCCCAACCAATGGGAAACCCATGTCTGCGATGGTCGAGAATCAGTATCCCGCTAATCAATGTCGCCAAGAAGGCATCGAATCGAGCATAGTGTTCCACCATAAACTCCCAGCGGATCTCGTAACCTTGGATGTTGAGTCCTACTCCCTCATCCTGATAGTACATTGTGAAATTCTGATGACCATGGCGAGGGTCATAAACGATCCGCTCTCCTCGGATTGGCAGGCGTAGAATGCAGTACACATCCTCAAGTGTAACTGTCACCTCTGTCGTTGGCAGGTGGAAGGAGCATGTCTCTGAATGCCATCGCTCACATAACGTAGTCAATAGTCCCCTATTTTCCTGAATAGCGGGCATATAGGTAGCATAAAACAGACCTAGCTGCATCAATCATTGTCGCTCTTATGGAGTCAGCTGATCAGCAAACCGAAAATTCGACGGTCTGCTCTCTCGCGTGTATATGGGGGCTAGTTGTCTCTACACAAATCCAAACAATGCATCATTACCTTCTAGACAATTGTCAGTATCATCAAAAAGCATTTCAAATTTGAAAAGAATCAAAATCAGCCCTAGTCAAAGTCAAAGTCAAATGCGTCGCGTTGACTGCAATTGTGTCGCAAAACAACAGTTGTGTTGTTCTGTACTTACAATGCGTCATGAAATATCGATAGCGTCATTTTGTTGCTCAATTTCGTCGCATCAGGGCACTTGCATCACGATATATGACACATGCGTCACTTCATTAAAATGCATGGCTCAAACTGGCAAATGCATCGCAAAATGACACATGCGGCATTCTAACTGTTGATTGTGACACGATATCGCAAATGCATCGCACTTTTTAGCAAATGTGTTGCACATCCTCGGCCTTTCCTAAATACCCCATGCACTTGCGTTGCAACGCAAATTCAAATGCGCCTTACGTGCATGCATATGTGTCGCAACGCATTAGTTGTTGGCCCTAAAACCCTAATTTTGACACGCAAAACAAAAAAATTACAAAGTGGGTTAGGGGTACATACCATTGGCTTTGAGCCCTCTGGCCACGTGTAGGTCCGCACAAATTCACCATGATGCTCAGTCACTGGAATCACCATCCTCGCAAAAGTCCTATTCACTCTGAGCTCTCAAATTTGCCAAAATAAATAGTGAAAATGAATTGACTTTTACCCCTTTGTCAACCTATTTATAAAGTCAAAATGGCATTTGTCAACTAGGTTATTACTGGAGGCTCCTTTGACCAACTTTGACCACCTCGTTGGCTGCCTTAAATGTGTCATAATCCGAAACCGTCTGTACCACTATCTTTCTACTCATCAAATTGACTTATCGCGACCCTTTCCAAATTTTTCTGCCATTGGCCCAAAATTTGAAAAATTCCCTGAGGGGGCATTGATACTCTATAGCTTCACTGGGGCATGGCTTTGACTTATCTTCTTTGTCACAATGCGACATGCTACATTATGACAAAGAGGGACAAAATGTAGACACTTAAAAATGACTTAGGCCTGCAAACTCTATTTTTACCACTTTCGTCCTAGCATAATTATAACATTTAATTATGTCCGTCCACATTCGACTATTAATTAAATAATTTACAATTGTTTAATTAATTCATATCTATTGTATTCTTCATGATTATTAAATAAATAAATTTTATTTATTTATTAAATACGTCATTAATTGTCTAAGTTTTCCCCTAATTAAATAAATTTCTTAATTTATTTAATTACCTTTCTTCATTTATTTCTTCCTGATTATTAAATAAATAAGTTTTATTTACTTATTTAATATGTCACTAATTCTCATGATTAAATGAGTTTATTAATTTATTTAATCATTAATCATATCTTCTAAATTAAATAATTATGTTTAATTATTTAATTGTCAAAAATAACATTTCCCTCATTTTAAAT
>VDFB02270651.1:192295768-192344163 GCA_007258455.2 Sequoia sempervirens
ATGCACATGAAAGGAATAACATAATAGAGAAATAAACACATACACAATTGAATACCAGATTTACGTGGGAAAACCCACCACACCAAAGAAAAATATCTTGTATTACAATAATTGAATTACATACAAGTTACAAAATTTCCTTTCAGATAATTAATCTCACAGTAGCAACATTTCCCTAATCAACCTTGTATAGAACAAATCCTAATCACACTTCATTGTGTCTCACCGTTACAATGCATATACAACATATAATGAAGAACACTATCTAATCATTTGACCATCTAACTTGTCACAGTTACAATATGCTACAATGTACAACAACAACCATGATTTGAAACATTCTTTGTACAAACAGTTCAATTCAATTTCCTCTGTTGAGAAACTGTCAAACTTCCCAGTCATCGAACGACCATCTCCAAGTCAATAGCGACCTCCACTGTTCAGTGTACACCTCAGCAGTCAACCAATTTCATGCTCATTCACCCATGCTTTGCTCACCGCACTATCGCTAGACAGCTAGGAGGCTCCCACAGGATGGCGGTATATCGCATTACCACTAGATGACTCGAAGACTTCTGCGATATGGTGACCATACACGGCACTACCACTTGTCAGCTTGAAGGCTCCCACTGTATGGAGGTATACACAACACTACCACTCATCATCTTGAAGGATCCCGTGGTATGGCAGTATACACCTCACTACCGCTTGTCATCTTGAAGGCTCTCGTGGTATGGCGGTATTCATCGCACTACCGCACCTCTCTCACAATCACCTAGCAGTATAGTGGTAGAAGCATGAAGGTAACACTTATGCAACTCTGAGCTGATTGGTGACAAAACCAAGGTTATACCAATGATTTTGAGACACATTTTCTCAACAATCTCCCACTTGATGAAGAACTTACTGAACATTTTTCAATACATGAAGTCACTGCATATTTTGGACCCCAAGGCCCATCAAATTTACGCACCATCTGAACTTGTTTGTGCTCATTGGCTTTGTCAATGCATCAACAACATTCTTTAGAGTATCTGCCTTTTCCAAATAGGACCTTTCCATCCTCCACCATATCATGTACAAAGTGGTACTGCACATCAATATGTTTCGTCCTGGCATGGAAAGTTGGATTTTTTGCCAGACAAATGCCACTCTGACTATCATAGCAAATAACAAACTACCCTGCATCAAAACCAATATCAAAACACAATCTCCTAAGCCAAATGGCTTCCTTACAAGCGTGAGTTTTTTCCATGTACTCATCCTCTATAGTGGATAAAGCGACTATAGCCTGTTGCTTGCTCATCCAACTAATTGCACCACCATTCATCATGAAAATATATCCACTGGTGGATCTTTTGTTGTCAATGTCCCTTGCCCAATCAGAATCCACATACCCACAAATGTTGTGAGTCCTCTGTGATTCAACCAAATTTCCATGGTAAGACAAACCATATTCTAAAGTGCCCTTCAGATATCTAAACACTCTTTTCACAACATCCCAATGTGTCCTTCCTATATTTTCCATAAAATGACTAAGTACTCCCACTGCTTGTGCAATTTTTGGCCTTGTACAAACTATTGCATACATTACACTACCAACTGCACTTGTGTATGGCACTCTAGTCATATCCTCCATCTTAGTAGGAGATTTTGGACAATCTTCAATAGATAGCTTCATTCCTTGCAAAAGTGGAACAGCTAGCTGCTTGCAATCAGTCATACTAAATCTCTCTAGAGCAGTGTTAATATACTTAATCTAGCTAAGCCAAAGCTTTCTGCTCTTTTTTTCCCTGGTTATTTCCATTCTTAGAATATACCTTGTTGCACCAAGATTCTTCATTTCAAACTTTGCAGACAATTGAGATTTTAGATCAGAAATCTTAGACTTGCTATTCCCTATGAACAACATATCATCAACATAGAGTGCAATAATAAGAACCCGATCATTTTCAGTTTTGAAGTACACACAATGATCTGATTTCAATCTTACAAAACCCAGTGACAAAACAAATGTCTCAAATTTCTAGTACCACATTCTAGGGGACTGTTTCAAACCATATAGAAATTTCATTAACTTGCAAACCAGATTTTCTTTACCTTTCACCACAAAGTGCTCAGGCTAGGACATATAGATTTCTTCTTCAAGATCCCCATGAAGAAACGATGTCTTCACATCCATCTATTCAACTTCTAAGTCATACGCAACTGCAAGTGACAAAAGAAATCTGATAGATGTCATCTTTGCTACCGGGGAAAAAAATTACCCATAATCAATTTCCTCTACCTAGGAATATCCCTTTGCAACCAACCTTGCTTTATACTTTTCAACATAGCCATTCAGAACAATTTTATTTTTAAATACCCATTTGCAGCCCATAGGCTTTCTACCTTCAGGAAATGGAATCAGATCCCAAGTATCATTTTTCTTTAATGATGCCATTTCTTCATTCATGGCTTCCAACCAAGAATTTGAATCAGACATTTCAGTTTCCTCTTTTATAGTCCTAGGCTCAGCAATATTAGTAATCAAAGCATAGGAACAAGCAGAATCTAACATAGAGAACCCATACCTATCAATTTGCTTCTTCTCATGTGTAGACCTCCTCATAGGCTGAGGCTTAGGTTGTGGTTCTTCTTCAGAACTCTTAGAGTTGCTCGAACTCTCCTCAGTTTCAGGTACATCAATGTATTGTTCCTCTTTTTCTGGAGTTAGAGGTTTCTCAACAATGTCATTTTCCTCTTTATTTTCTTTCATCCCTAACTGCAGATCCACTGAAGAAAGTTTCAGCTCCCGAAAGATTACACTTCCAATGTATACAACCTTTTTAGTCACAGGATTCCAAAACTTGTATCCTTTCACACCAATGTCGTAGCCAATGAAGGTACATTTAACAACTTTGTTCTCCAATTTAGATCTCTTTTCATTTAGCACATATACATATGCTTCATAGCCAAAGACTCGAATATGTCTCAAAGAGGGCTTCTTACCAGACCAAGCTTCCATAGGCATTTTTTCAACAAGTGCTGACAAAGGAGACAGATTCAACAAGTAACATGTTGTAGCCACAACCTCAACCCAGAACTTCTGCTCCAGACCAGAATTGCTCAACATACTTCTTGCCTTCTCCATCAACATTCTGTTCAACCTTTCAACAACTCCATTTTTCCATGGAGTGTAAGGTGTTATTTTATGCCTCTTAATTCCATGGTCTTTGCAATACCTTTCAAAATATCTAGAACAGAATTCACCACCGTTATCTGTCCTCAAACATTTAATTTTTCTTCCAATCTGATTTTCTACCAAGTTCTTAAACTCTTTAAACCGACTAAACACTTCTGATTTATTTTTCAAATAATATACAAATGCCCTCCTCGAATAACCATCAATAAAAGATACATAATATTTTGAATTCGACAACGAAGGAACATTTATTGGACCAAATACATCAGAGTGAATATAATCTAGAACACCAAAAGATTTGTGACTAGAGTAAAAAGAAACACGATGATTTTTACCATATATACAATGTTTACAGAATTTAAATTCCATATTACAATCATCAAGCCCCTCAACCAGCTTTTTATTTTTCAAGGATTTTAAACCTTTTTCACCAATGTGACCGAGCCTTTGATGCCAGAGCATAGTCTTCTCTGCTAGAAGTTTAAATTCCAAATAACTTTCCCCTATAGGGACTTCATTCTCCTTCTCTACACGAACAACCTTCTGTGACTTTGCAGAGACACTGTTACATTGAACAACAAGTGCGTCCAACTTGTACAGAGTACCAATTTGTGCACCCCTAGCTAGCACCATCGATCCTCTAGTCATCTTGCAGCCATTGCTAGAGAATGATACTTGCACTCCAACATCATTTAGCTTACTTACATAGTAAATTTTGAGCCAGGACTAGTATATGCATTACGCCATCAATTCCCTTAATTCTTCCATCGGGAAACTGAATTCTAACTCTTCCATGACCAACAATTTCTACAGATGAATCACTTGCTAAATACACCTTTCCACCATTATATTTTTCATACTTTGTGAACCAATCTCTATGAGATGTCATGTGGAAAGATGCTTCAGAATCAATCAGCTAGACATCATCTGATGCCTGAGTTGCCAAGGCTGCAATAAAGGCATCTGCTTTGCTCTGAGAAGAATCATTATCGGAAGAGTTCTTCTTCTTCTTCTTTTCCTCCTCTTTGCAATCCTTTTGGACATGACCAGGTTGCACACAGTTCCAACACTTCACCTTGGAATTTTTTCCAGGAGACTTTGATCTCCCTTCTAATTTTGATTTGGACTTCTTGTCCTTCTTCTTTCTTTTCTCCTTCGATCTGCGACGAATAGCAAGAGCCTCCTTCGCCATCTCAGAATATTTTCTTCTCATCTCTTATGATAACAAAGAAGCAACCACATATTCCATCTTGAAAGTGGTTTTCATGCTCCCAATCGCTATCACTAAATGATTCCAAGAATCAGGCAACGAACACAACAAGAGCATACAGTGATCCTCATCATCTATCTTTACACTCACATATGTTAACTGAGCAGTAAGTGTGTTAAAAGTATTCAGGTGATCAGCCACAGATGCCCCTTCCTCCATCTTCAAAGAGTACAACTTCTTCCTTAAGAACAACTTATTCACCAAGGACTTGCCCTGATAAATGTCTCCAAGCTTCTTCCACAAAGAAGATGTGTATTTCTCTTCGTGAACGTTTAGTAGAAAAGAGTCTGCCAAATAGAGTCTTGTCAACCCTTTTTCTTTTTTTTCTTTGAGGTCCCAGTCTTCTTGCTTCATGCTAGAAGGTTTTGTTCCAGGCATAGCAAGCCAAAGATCATGATCCACCAACAGGTCTTCCATTTTGAGTTTCCACAACTCAAAATTGCTACCATTGAATTTCTCAATTTCAATCTATCCTAATGTGCTTGTCATCTTAATCTGCAATCGAGATTACCAGACTTCTACAAAAAAATTCCACTGAATAGGATTGACACAAAAAACCCAACCTACCCACAGGGATAACACAACTGGCCAGGCTCTGATACCACTTGTAAGGAAAGCCTAAGGTGCGGAACAAACTCTCCTAATTTCAAACCTCAGAGAAGAATGCAGATATGTCTTTAAATTTTACAATTACAGTTCATTAAGATGCACATGAAAGGAATAACAAAATAGAGAAATAAACACATACACAATTGAACACCATATTTACGTGGGAAAACCCTTATGGGAGAAAAAACCACCACACCAAAGAAAAATATCTTGTATTACTGTTAGGGATCCAAATCTACACCCTAATGCTAAGCTTTGAACGAACTCAGTAGATTTGGACTAACATGGGACTGCTTTCAGGTTGTGGGTCACCTATTCGAAAGCATACCTCCAGTGATAAGGGTTGGCTTCCCCTTTTGATGTCACCTAACTATTAATCTCTGAGTTAAAGGGTAAGAATTTGCATGAAAATAAACCTAATGCTGAAAAACCTAAGGTGATGCACCAAAACAACCTAGACCTATTAACAACCTTTCACATTCAAATTAATATCATAAAGCTTAACTCACACAACACACTTTCCAATGCAGTTTACATAAATATTTCATAAGGAGGTCTATAAATAGTGCTTTTAAAAGGAAAATAGGGATTTCACAATTAACAACACTACTAAACAACATAACTTACAACCTATAAACATACATCTTCTACTAAATAGATGCATAAACATGAGACAAGCTTGCAAGGAAAATACGGATTTTCACAAGACAAACTGATCAATCATTAACAACATACATAAGAAATAGGAAATGAGAAGGTAAAAATGCTCTACTTTATTAATTCAAATTGCTTACTGTATCATAGACCCATCTGAGTTACAATACTGCTCCGTGAAAAATAGCTCCAAAAACCAAGCTATCCTGCTGTTGGAAAGAAAGAACTAGCTCAAAATTTTCAAAATGAACATACTTAAGCAAAAACCCACCAAAACCCCTCACACAAGTCCTTCCAGAAGGTTCTGGTCGGATGCAACAGAAAAGGAGAAAAAGAACCTTCTAGAAACCCTCCAAACTATCCTCCACATGAAGAAAAGTTAAGCCAAGTCAATAGTCACACTATAAATGTGACCAAAATGCCTCCAAACAGCCCCTTTTCCTCTAAAATCAGTCAAAACAGCCTCTCACACATCCCTCATGTCTGCAAGTCATCATTGGTCTTCACACAAGTATTGACCCAGACTCTCCTCATGCAATATGTGTGTTTTGAAAACACAAGACTCCAAAAAGCATTAAAGATAATGATCTTGATTAAGTGATTCATAAAACATCACTTATCAAGTCATTTTACATTTCAAAGCATAAAATAAGGGGCCCCACCATCTCCTTGAATTATATTACATTTGCATTAAAAAGACATAATAAAAGTCATTTTTAAATCACTTAAATGATATCTTATACATTGAAATAAAATGCAACATATAATGTCATATCCAAATGCTTTCAAAATAATCCAAGGCACTTGACCATATCAACTTACCTCATTCTGCATTTTAGTCCACACATGGTCAATACTCACTGGTTTGCAAAGGCATCATAAAGCTCCAAAATACTTGGCCAATATGGTCGGCCTCCAAATTTCTTGGAAAACATATTCCAAGTCAGATGATTATTGGTCAAAACTAGAAACAAGGAATCACATGTGTTGTATTGGCACACTCCATGTTGTATTGTTGAGGATTTAGCAAAGTTTGAAACAAAGGGAAAATCTCAAGGCATAACATGCCTAAGTCAACAACACAAGTTTCGGCCCCCATTGGTATTAAAACATGCTTTTAACTTTAAAAACATGGGAAGAAAATCCCATCCCCATCGAATAGGGTTAAACCCTAATCATCAAAACACCAAAACAATGGGAAAATCCCATCATTTTTTCGTTGAACATTCCTAGGAACATGATGTTGCCACCGTGGGGTTTGAGAAAACACAAAAAAATGGACATTTGCCACTAGTTTTGTTGTGATTTCATGAGGGAAACACTTCGACAACAGGTAAATGTTTTTCTATTGCATAAAATCTGCATTTTACACCATTTGGAGGTCATTTTAGAACCTACAGGCCACAGCCATGGACATATTGCTGACCCATCTTGTTTCATTTTGCTCCTTTTGTTGTTGTTTTCACTATTCATAGCCATCATGAGAACTCTAATGAAACTTTGTTAAAAGTAAAAAGCTCGAAAGTTTGCAAAAAAATTGTGACCAAAATCTCCAGGTGAGTTAAATCGACTCCATTCTTGTAGATTCTAAGCAAAACGACTCATATTTTTTTCCAGCTTGATTATAAAGCATTAAATGCTTTTTTCCTTTCTGCATTTGTTAATAAAAAAATCTTCCATATTGTTTACCTGTTGCTTTCATGAAAAAAAAAGTTTGTTGGCCACGACCATGGACAAAAAATAGTGTATTTTTATATGTGGCTTTGCTTCATTTGAAAACCCCAAAATATCTTTTCAATTTCCTTATGTACTAGCAAATTTCTTAACAACCCAAATGGATTATTGATATGTAGAAGAGAAAAAATGGCCTGTGAGCTCAGCCTCCATTTTTAAAATGGGTTTCCTCTATATTTTTGTATTTCCTTTTCCTTTTTGCAATCTAATTGCAAACCCCTAAGTGGGTTTCTTGTAGCACAAAATCTCCATTTTCTTTAGTGTTTTTCTTATCAACTGGACAAGTATGAGGAATCTGTGAAGACTTGTTCTTCTTCTTGTTTGAAGGAGTTCTAAAATATTTTGAAATCACAATACCCTTAACACTTTTTTCAATACTCTCTTGATGATTAATTGCTTATTGACCATCCACGTTACCTTTTCTAAAACTTTTATTGCCAAACTGCATGTGAAACTCTACTTCTGATCTATCACTATCTTTCTCATCAAACAAAATGATTTCCCTGAGATTCTCCATCCTTATATCATAGACTTCATTAGAAATAGATTTTCTAAAGCTCCCTTTCTGTGAGCTACATTTTCTGTCATATTTTCAAATGCATTTTTTCCATCATCTGCCTCATTGTTGCTTTCAGAATCTATGGATTCCTTATCATTCCTTCCTGACATTTCTCCATGGGATAGTTGTTCTAATGCACCACTATCTAGTAACCACTCAACTTTTAGCAATTCAGAATAAGTGCCACCTAATCCCTCAAAATAGTCTAGTGATGTTTCATCATCTATATTAGACCCAATTTCATAGTACTCTGAGGAATCAGATAACACATCAGAATTGTTGATGGAAGAAATCTCTCCACTCATCGCCCTTGGTTCACCCACTATTTCACTACTGAGTTGAACACAACTTTTTGAACTTCCTTCCTCATATTGTTCTAGCATCATACTATCTGCCTTGTCTAGAACAAAAACATCTGTGGTGTAAATACGTGCACCTCCAATAACCAAAAATCCTTCATTTTTTTGTTTTCATATGTGCTTGTCTCCTTTTTCCATTTCCCTTGTTTCTAATATCTTCTCTTTTTCTTGTTTTTCCTTTTAGATGTTTTTTGTGCTCTATCATTTTTTCCACCTTTGCACTCTTCATCAGGTAATTCTAGATACTCTTCAGCTGGAGATGGTATTTCCTTCTCCAAGTGATATCCTAATCTTGGCCTAGTTTCTTCACTTAATACAATATTTGTGCTTCTATGATATATAGCAGATTTAGATGTGAGCCCCTTACCAAGATTTTTGTCAAGAAAAACTACAACTTGAGTTTCTAAAGAAGGAAGAACAGTTACCAAACAAATTGTCTTACATGGTGTAGAGATTGTAGAGACTTCCACTTCTGGTGTTGAATCAATAGTGCCCAGAGATTGATTCTTGGAAGCATGTGGTGTGCTAGAGTTTCCATCATAGCCCAAACCAAATGGAGGATAATTGGTTGCAGTCTCCACATCAGAATAGCCATAGCTTATAGAAGGGGAGTCCACTGTGATCTCCACATCAGGGTAACTGTAGTTGATAGCATTATTGTTCTTATGTAAAATGTGAGGTCTGTAATGACTATCTTTCAACCCTTATCGTCTACCCCTTCTAGAAGTAGAAGCACTGGGTCTTTGAGCATCAATAGGGCATGGCATGCTCCTTCTACCACTTTCTTTTGAATTATCGAGAGGTTGCCACTCTGCTAAAGCCTCTCCCTCCACAAATAAGCTTTGACTAGAATAACCACCCTGTCTAAAGCCACCAATTTCGTTTCTATTATTCCTGAGACGATGATGAGAATCTCCCTTGTGCCTACCCCCTGACGAATCCCCAAATTCTTCTACCATATCCTCCTTTCCCTGACCCACTTCCATTGCCATGCCTTCTACCCCCTTTTGACAGTGACTATCTTGCCACACTAGAGACTGTGCATTCTTCTTTGATCATGGCACTTTGTTAACTTAAAACACTACGTCCATGTTTCACTGTCCTCCTTTCCTTGCACATAGCTTTTCATGGCTGCTCTTTAAATGTCTTCACACTTGGTGATATTTTATCATATGATAGTCCCTCTTCAACCATATGTGCTCATTTGATGAGGGCAGTAAGCTTGAAGTGATACTTTATGATACCTGATGATCTTTGCTTTTGATTGTATTGATTTGAAGTTTAGTGGTTTTTCCTCATGATCATAACTCCACATTACTTTCTCCATTGTTGCTTCTACCATTTCATTGTTTCAAAACAACAGATTGTGCAACCAATCGTGACAATATTTCATGTCCATTAAAAGTTACACTTTCTAAGTTGTGAAACTTGACTTCTTCTCCACTTCCATCAATAAAGTTATTGTCAACTACATATCACTTGTGGAGGTAATCCTTGGGTCTGATCAAACACAGAAAATGTAGATGAAAGTTGATCATTATGTGACACCAAACAGGGCAGTTGAAAACTTTTAATACCCTTCCTTTCTTCTACATCTGTAATGTAATCTCTTGTGATCATTTCTTGTTTTCCTTCAGTAAAGTCAAAAGACATTTTTTCTTTGGTGTTGTTCTACATGACATGAGAATACATTTTGTTATCCCAACCTTCATGGCTTCCAAAATAATGCTTGTTGTCCCACATGAATTTTTTATCTGATTCCACCACATTTTCTTCCTTTTGATCATGTGTAATACATAACTATCTCCCCACTTTGATCCTAATGGGAAGACACATGTCCCCTACGTCAATGACCTAAAAGCTCACTGTCCTATGTGGTGTGTGGGTGTCCAATAGGGTCAAGGTGAGAGGGACCTGACAATACTTTGGATTGCTCTCTCATTATTTAAGAGATGCATAATTGAACTTGATGCATCTTTTCAATCTGATAATGAAAGTTGATCAACTGGTGTGATTCCATATTGATTTAATGCATTAATAACAAGTAAATATTTGATCAAGTTGCTCAATTTACCCCACATGTTGTATTTAACTAAATCAGAATAGTAACCAGACTTATCCTAAATCTGCACATGAAGCAAACAAGTTAGAAAAATAGATGCATAATTTGGATGTGTTTGATGACTTCATTGTTTTCTAGGACATCCAAGGTTTGCATGCTTATTTAATGCACTTATGGATCAGTTTATACATGTGTAGGTAGGTGTGTATGTAAGGATTGAGATCTTTCATTTCTTAGAGCATTGCTCTAATATCATTTTGTTCCCAGATGCAAGAGCTAGGAGCACTATAGAGCTAGGAAAGACACAAGCAACTTGGGGCAGTAGCAGCAGGGAAAAAGGGAAATTTCTCAACCAATCATTCTTAGGAAATGACTGGTCTCCATTCTTATATGCACATTCATTTTATTACTTATTCGTGTATAAAATGTTCTTTATTTCCATTGAATAAGTAAAGTTAGTCCCTTGGCTTGTGAGGGACATGTATTGTTCATGATTATCAATAAAAGATTACATTTGTATACATATGATTACTCTTTTCTCATTTGTTGTAATTGCAACATTGGAATGAAAAAATGTAATCTGTTTCATTTGACAATACTTTTCATGCATATTGAACTTAGCATACTATGGTTTATCTTTTAAATTTTTAAACAAACAACACAAAAAGAATAAATACTAAGTTACCTGATTTCAGCTGAAAGCTAAAAATTAGGTAACAATTATAGTAATTGAATTACATACAAGTTACATATTCTCCTTTCAGATAATTAATCTCACAGTAGCAAAATTTCCCTGATCAACCTTGTACAAAATAAATTCTAATCACACTTCATTGTGTCTCACTATTACAATTCATATACAACATACAATGAAGAACACTATCTGATCATTCAACCATCTAACTCATCATAGTTACAGTACACTACAATGTACAACAACAACCATGATTCAAAATGTTCTTTGTACAAATGTTTCAGCTCAGTTTCCTCTACTAAGCAACTATCAAACTTCCCAGTCCTTGAATAGACATCTCCAAGTCAGCAATGACCTCCACTGTTCGGTGTACACCTCAACGATCAACCAAGTCTGCACTCGTTCACCCATGGTCCATTCACTGCACTACTGCTATACAGCTAGGAGGCTCCTACGGGATGGCGGTATACTACGTTACTGCTAGATGGCTCAAAGATTCCTGTGGTATGGCGGTATATACCACACTACCACTCATCAGCTTGAAGGCTCCCATGGTATGGCAGTATACACCGCACTACCGCTCATCAGCTTGAAGGCTCCCATGGTATGGCGGTATTCACCGCACTACCACATCTCTCTCACAATCATCTAGCGGTATAGCGGTAGAAGCATGAAGGTAACACTTATGCAACTCTGAGTTGATTGGTGACAGAACCAAGGTTATACCAATGAGTTTGAGACACATTTTCTCAACAATTAGAAGTATATATTTACGCCAGGAAAGCTAACAATAATTGTATGTGTAATGTGAGTTAAAAATTTAATGGTAGTTCTTCTCAACTACATTATGTTGTTAGGTTAGAAAGTTGGATTCACTCAAAAAATCCCTATGGGAGCCTAAAGATATGAAATCCAAAACCATCCACCACAGTATAGCAAATTTTAAACACGTATAAAAAATTTATGATATTTTTGCAGGTCTACTCTCAAATGGGCTTGCTTTTCTGCCAGTTTATTCAACTTTCCTAGACCATTTTCATCAGATGTCTTCATGATCCTTAGCCTTTTGATGTTGTTGACAAACATCCTAAAAGAAATAATCGAGGTTACTGGTCTCAAACAATCAATCTTACCCACAAATAGTACAATATTAACATTTCTTTAAACATTCTTGAGAATATGTACAAACTAATTCATCAGTTCCTAGAATGTCATATCTATAGCAGTACACACATAGAAGCAATTGAATGTAAAATAAATCTTTTCGATAATATTTTCTTGATTTGCTAAGTGTCAAAGGATAAAGAGAGAAAATTGACTGAACATGGACAACATAATGAATGAATTGAGGAGAAATCTAGAGTTGAATTAATTTCTTTGTTCACTTTGAGAGGTAGCCTACTCACCAATATGTTCTAAAGGAGGTTAAAAGTCAAGAATTCACAGTTTACCTCCATGGCACAATAGATCTTCCTCCAACCAATGTCATGTACTGGAAAATATGGAAAATATTATAACCTTGTATGTTATACAAATATTGGAAGTTGTTGAACTGGCAAGAGACATTCGTTTTCCTTCCGAGCAACACAAGACAAGAATGTTTGTATTATGTATAGTATTGTAATAGTAGGATTGTCTGTATTGCGTCTACAATGAGGTGGAACTTTTGTGGCAGAACATTCTATAGATTACATCACTCTATGAATTTAGAAAATTCTGGTTTTGTGCTCTCTACATCTTTTAGGTTTAAGCAGCAAGATAACACAAGGCATTTTACCCAATTGTTTTTTAAAATTAAAAATATATTTTTATTTAACACTTATTATTATGCTTTTATAATTATTTTTTGTAGGAGAGGGTGGATGCTAGCAGAAGTGATTTTTTATTAAACTTGGTATGAAAAAATAGTACAATTGTTCCTTTTCACCATAGTATTTTTTATGATGGAGGGTATTAGTGATTGAGTTTGTGTAGTGTGCATGTGTTCCACCATCCCCAAAGTGAGAGTTTGGTAATCATGTTAGTAGTTACCTGATTATCCTACAAAATACCTACACTTTGACTAATAACATGTGTTTTTGGTCCTATCATGGTTTAAAGTTGGCATAGATTAAAGGCTATAAGAGAGTTTGGCTTGAGGGGGATTCCCTCAATATCATCAATAATTTGAAAAAATTTGTTTCCCCCTCATGGACTATTGAAACTTTGATTAGGGACTCTATTGAAATTCTTAAATATTTTGATGAGTTTTACATCTCTCATATTTTGAGAGAGGGAAACGGATTAGCAGATGTCTTCACTAATCTAGCACTTAGAGGTGTTAGGGAATGGGGTGTTAATAAACCCCTCCCCATGGAGGCAATTGATTTATTAATCATGATGGCCAAATTTAAGTTAAATGATATTTTTTTAAGGCTTCAAGCTTGCATGACTTTCTTCATGTGGCAGGTGATTATGTGGAGGAATGGTAAGCCAGATTTGAATCAAGCAAATTGTACCTTGGCTGATATTCGTAGGGATTGGAACTCTAGGATAATTACCTAATCTTTCCTTAATTTCGTTCTCACATGGATTTTGGGTATTCTTTGTATTATTGTCTCGAAGTTTCTCCTAATTGCGGTCAGAACTCTCAAGCTAATTGACTCTGCAAGTATGGGAGGAGATAGGAACCACGCGAAGCCCTTCTCTTGTGAGGTTGTCAAAAATAAGTTGGAGGTTTGGCATGTGCTAGAGAAAGGCAGGTTGACTCCTTACATGGAGAGACTTCATGGCAACAATCCACAGACTACGAAATTGTTTGCAAAATCATGGAATAACAAGGTGTTAAAGTTGGGCAGGACAGAGTTTGATGTCAATCAAGATTTTATAGCCAATATTATTGGGCTATCTACAGATGGAATGAAGGTTTTTAGAGACAAAAAGGAGTCGCAGACTGCCATGCAAATTTTCTTCAAAGGAAATGAAGCTCAAGACCTGAAGACTGTGAAGAGTGGGGGTTACCAAAGGAACTCTATCAAGGCATTGTGGGGGGATGTGACCGAGGAAATCATGTGATATATCACTTTGGAGGGTCACTTCTCTGCGGTAAATTCTTACCACTTCCTTATGCTTAACCATTTCCGCCACAAGAAAAGGATTTTCTTTCCTTACTATCTCCCGATGTCACTGGATTTTGGTCTCAAAGACCATAAGAGAAACCCCAAAAATATTGTTTTGCATGTGGGGCTTATACTGTTAATTTCTGAATATGCTAAATCTATTGAGGTAGCTAAGTTGATTGTTACCCCTAAGGGTAAGTAGGTAAAGTTGGAGTATGAAACAGTATCTAAGGAGGAGCCGATTAGTAAAAAAGGGAAGAAGATGGAGCTTGTTTTGGAAAAGGAGTCAAAATCTAAGGAGGATGTTGACTATGTACTAGACTATCTTGCTTCTATGGAGGTGGCCCCACAACCCTCTGCAGTGGGAAAGTATAAAAAAAGGGTGTTGATCCCTAATAAGGGTCATGAGATGTGTAGTGACGAGGTGATTGCCAATATATCGAGCTCTTTCATGAAGGAGAATAATGAATTGGTTGGTGAGGTGTCGTCGCCGCCCCCTCTGACAAGGCAGAAGGAGCTGGAAGAGAGAAGCAAGAAGAAACTGGTTCTAAGGTCTGTGGGTCGGGTGTTGGAAAGGAATTCTCCCAACAAGATGATGGGTGGTCAAGGTGTTGAGGTGTCCCCGGTTGTGAGCCTGGATTTGTAGATGAATGGAAAGGCTATGGTTGAGGGCAGATGGGATGTTGAGGTGACTCCGGTTGTGGACCTGGATCAGCTGAAGAAGAGAAAGGTTGTGGTTGAGGAGATTGTGGACTCCATCTGTAAAATGAAAATGCCACTTTCTGCTGAGAAGGGCAAGGTTGAATCTTCTAGTCATGACAAGGTAAGCTCCTCTCATGAGGATGATGATGTGGGTAAGGGGGTTTTCAACATTGATAGGGAAGAGATGTTTGATGTCCTGGGAACTGCTAGAGAGGGTTCCATTGTGTTATTTAAACTTTTCAAATGGGTGTTCCATGAACTTAATTTGACTAATGTTAAAGTTACGAGTACTATGAGTAAATTTGATGAGTCATCAATTCAAAACCACCTTGATGAACTATTTAACTCATTGAACATTGTGGCAGAGGAAACCCTTAAGATGAAGCAAAATTTGGAAGGAAGAATTCTCACCTTGGAGGATCGACTGCAGAGAATTTGTGCTAATATGATCAGGGGTGGGGAGGGGATTAGATTTGGGGTTAATTTTGAGTCTGTTGGTGTTACCACTCCTTTTTTTAGTGCCAAGAATCATAAGGTGTTCATTCTTGCTAAAGAGATCGATGTTGGTGGTAAGTGTTATCAATAGTTTTGCACCCTGTTGAATGCAATATTCAGCAAACTACTGAAACATGGAAACCTCTTTCAGATGTGGGTGATCTTACATGAAAGAGGAATCTCCAGAGTGAGTTGGTTCTCCGAATGATGAATTCTATTCTAAAACAGCTTCTGAGGAAAGGGATGAAGAATAACTGAACCTAAAACCCTATTTCTAAAAGATGATTCACCAAACTTATAAGAATTCAGACCTAACCACTCATAACAACTTCTCTATTGTAGTAATCCTCACAATCTCATTGGCACATATCCCATTAATGATTTGCAAGAAGATCTGGAAGACAAATACAACATGCAACCTGAAACATGTAATTCTGAAACACCACCTATAACAGCAAGACATAAAAGGATTCCAATTTGAAAACACAAGTATATCAGATTGCCATTACAAAATTTGAGACAAAAAATAAGGAGAAATCTACTGCTCTATTAAAACTGGAAGAGTGTCAATCTATCCAAACTGAGTATCAAAAGGTTTACAAGCTCCCCAAAATGAGTAAGGGCAAGAAACTCTAATCTGAACTACTGAGAATGGAGAGCTGAAAAGACTAAGTCTTTTAAAAGAACTCCCAAAAAAACCCTAATCCGAGCTCAGAAAGAAGCTCCAGGAAAAAGGCTTCAAACAATCTCAAAACTGCTTTAAAAGCAGGAAAAAACACAATGCTTTTATGATTACACTGTCAAGCCTCTAAAAATAGGCTAATCTTGCTTTAAAAGCTCAAAAACAACCTTATCTCTCCAAGATAGGTCTGAAATCCGACCAAGAGGAAAAGTCAACAAGAATCTGCTAAAAATAGCAAGAAATCACAAAGCAATTTATAGAATATTGCTTTTATGATTCTACTTTACAAGATGCAGATTTTTTACAATTTGTCTATTTTTGCAATTTAAAGATTGGAAATCTTTTGCAAAAAGAAAATATCCTTATTTCTCCATTGCATTATTTTGATTTTTTACAAAAATCATAAAAACATATAATCTTCCCTTTCTCATTAAAATCCACATTGATTTCTTTAAAATCAATCAAAATAAAACCCTAAAAATAATTAACCCTAAGTCATAGGGTATTCACAAATATTATCTCATTATCTTCTCATAAAACAATAACATTAAGATGCTCAAGTCTCCAACTCATTTTTCCTAAGGCATAAGATAAGTTTAGCTTAAATCCTAAAGTCCCTAGACACAACCCTAGGCATAATAAATTCGGCCTAATATAATCAATGATTTAGACTTAGGCTTAAAAAAAATCACAAGGAAACACTATGGGTTCAGCCACCATTTGATATTTGGCATGTGCATTCGAATGAAATTCTGGAAAGTTCATCATGTTCAAATTAGGGTCAAACCCTAATTATCACCATTTCGCACCCATGACTTGAGGAGAAGGAAATTTTGTCTGAGAGAAAACTGTCGCCATGATGATGTTGGATTCGAGCTCGGGTGCTTCAGAAATCTTCCTCTGTTGTCTAATTGACCGAATCTTCAGTGGGTAAGTCCTTTTTGAAGGTGAAATAACTTTTCACTTCATTATTTTGAGCCTCAGAAAGCCTTAAGGGCGCAGCCTGTGTGAGTTTGTTTCTGACTTTCACTTCTTTCTTTTGACTTCACCATTCCATTATGAGCTTGAGCTCGACTTCTACAGTTCACTCCATGGAAGCTCGACTTGTGTTCTGACTTTTCCATTCTGTGCAAAGGTAAGCTTCAGTTAATGATTTTTGTAACCTCTATTTTGGCCTTGAGGCCGTGGTGAATTCACTATGGTGTCTTTACTCTACATTTTTGTGTGCTTCTCATGCTCATTGCTGCGCTCCATTCACCAGTGAGAGCTCGGCCACCACTTGGAAATTCGAACCCCTGCATCTGGAAACTAAAAGAAAGCTATGGCCGCGGCTTAGACTTAATAAGAAATTCAAACTGGTAATTTCCTTTGCTTTGTAGAAACTTTAAAAGCTCTCTTTATTTCATAATTTTTTTGGCCATGTACAGGTCGTGCCAAAAGAGCACTATAGAAAGCATTATTTTGAACTTTGGGCTCGACCCAGAACAGAAATTCTCCATTATATCAATGTAGCAACATCTTTGTTTGTGGGTATCACAGAAAGTATAAAGATATTGTATTTTACTCTCATTGCATTTTGACTATAATCTAGGAACCCACATTTGTTGAATATCCTTGCCATTTTCTTCAGATTTCATGTGGGTATTTTTGTAGCTATTTTTTCTGCATTTTGACACCAACCCTGGAAATGGGTATTCGAAATTTTAAAAGGAAACACCATTTTCTGTATTTTAAGGAATAAACCCACATTTGGGTATTTAAAATTTCGAAAGAGAACTCTATCTTCTTCTTTCCTGAGCTTGATTTAACACAAAATCTTTCACATTTGTGGTTATATTGTTGTTTTCATGAAAAACCCATGTGGGTATCATAAATTATCAAACTTCTGTACTTTTTGAGAGCAAACCCTCATGTGGGTATTTAAGATTTCGAAAGAAAAATGCATTTTCTGTGTTCTAAAAGCATTCAATACTATGAAGTAACAAACAGTGATTTACCCCACACTTTTGAAACAAAACAATATCATGGGTTTTGGAATTTTTTCAAAGCAAAAGCATGTATTTTATTTCTGGCATAACTCGAACTCCCATACTTGCTTGAAATGGTGATAAATTGTATACTTGCTTGCATTTCTTTCAGGATCTTGACTCAAATAACCAGTGACATTTTGCTACTTCTGAAACGAAAGATGCCTTGGATACTTGTCTTTATTTCATAAACTTCTTTGCATTTTGTGTATATCAAACGAAAGCAACACATTGAATCACTGTTGCTTGTTTAAATATGCCTTTAGAAGTATCTAAGAATCATGATGAAACAACAAGAATTTGTGTGCTTGTTTATATTCATTGGCCCATATTACTAGGTATTCTGTTTTGACATTTATGTACATCCTTTGATAGTTGTAACACTTGAGCTTGATTCATAATCATTTTCCTCTTTTGATAAGAGCAACTGACCTCTTGTTACAGCACTGTCATTGACATGGATCTTGAGAAAGATTTGTATTTGTTCATTGAGAAGAAAAGGATCTCCTTGTTTGTAATTTTGCATGTATTTTAATGTCTTTCTGACACTCCTTAACCTTATCATGGCACCCCTAACTCCTATTCCTGAACTCCATAGGGAAACCAAATCAAAACATCGTAACTTCATGATCACATGTTGCTCACTAGCTCATATGTATAGCTTAACAACTCAGAACTTATTTTGGAAAGAAAAGATTCACTCTTCCCCTTTTATCCTGAAATGATCTCTTTGTTACTAAACCCATTGATAATGCAGTATTTCTTCACCAGTCAACTCAGAATTAGAAATTCATCTAACACTCGGGTACATTGTCTATATTTGTATTCATGAGCAACATGGTACTCTTCATGCATTTTTATAGTTCACTGCACAAACTGTTCTCTTTGATGATGAAAATTAGAACAAACATTAAGGCATATGTATGCCTGTTCGCTATCCAAAAGAGAAATAATAAATTGAAACTTACATGATATATGATTATAATCAGCACATAAAATGAAGTAATTCAGCAATTCCGATGCAAATGCACTCAGTTAAATTCCTTAAGTGAACTAAACTCACTGTTCACCTGTAGCCTTCAGAAAGAAATGTTGATCGTTATGAATGCATAGTTGGTTTCGTTACTTGATGGATAACTCTGTTTTACCCTTTCAGTTGTACTTCACTTTGTTTGATGTATATGATGAAATATCTTTCAAAACAACCCATTTAATGCATAGGGCAGCATGCCAAGCTCTACCCTTGTGGGAGCCCATTTTACTCCACATGCTTGGTCTTCGAATAATGTTCTGCTTCATGACTTTACCTATACATGCACAAGGAAACAAACAGTGTTAGCATAAAAAATGGAACATGTTGATTATAATGTTGATACTTCTCCTTCAGTTCACTTCTTCATACTACATTTGATTGAATTTGATTGTTTCAATGCATTGCTAATAGTATACTGTACTATTGTAGGTGCATCATATGAGTTATGTCATAGTCAGAGCCACTGACACCCCTCTTTTCTTCTTACAAGTCGACGAAGCTCGAGATGACGAGGTGCACCATTCAACATCAAGTGTCGATAACAGGCAATGATGACTATGTTGTTGCTTATATGTTCTCCTTTCACATCTTCAGTAGTGCATTGTACTATTAGAAATGTATTGGAACAGTTATAGTTAAATCCACGGCTTGTGTGGATCCTTGATTTCAATTTTTGCTATTCAGTTGAAAAGAAAAATGCATCTCATGCAATGTTGTAATATTATTTTGATTGTGAAATCAAATAAAGCCTTGTAGAAATATGAGTTCTTTTCGAAATGAATAAAATCATCTGAAATGCTATTTTTCTCAAGTACTCAATTTTATATTTCTTTTAAATCTGCAATCTGCAATTCCACTTTATGGCAAATAATAATCAGCCAGCTCCTCCATTTGAGCTGAGGCAAAAAATATGTAATAGTAAGCTGATGGAGGAGGTTTCTAGTGATAAGGGTGGGGATAAGAATAATTTTTTGATTAATGAGGTGAATATTGATGAGCCTGGGGCTATGACTAGAAACAAGATAAAAGCTCAAGCTGGAGATCTTGGAAAGGATTTGTTTGATGTTGCGGATGATGGGTAGAAGGATGTGGCATGTGATGTGGAGGTTGCGGATATCCTAAAGAACATGTAGTGCTGTTGTCTAGGGTCCTATTTTTTGGTTGATGTTTTGTTGTTGGTTTGCTACTTTTGGGATGATATTTCTGCTCTCATTTGTAAAGGGTTCTAGGCCCCTTCAAAACCCATTTTTTACCTATAATAAAAAAGATGTGTTTTTGGTCACTTTATATCTAAGTTATAAAAAAATTCTATGTATTTTATCTACATATTTGAAAATATTTAAATTGCCAAATCCTAAAATCCTTGATTTGATCTAAATAATGAAGGATTGAGAGTAAAATGAATTATATTGGATATTATATAACCTACTTTGGATGTACATACCAGTTTGGACCTTCTTAATATGAACCAGACAAAAACTTTTCCCATTGAGGATGTGTACCAAGACATGCTTTGGCATGTGGGTATTGTACTATATTTTTTATGCTATTTTCTCTAATATGCAAGGGAAAGGGTCCCACAGAATCATTTTGGAGTTCAATTTTGTTGAAAAGTTACATGTTATGGAAAAAAAATGCTCAGAGAATGATTTTTGAAAGTATCTCTGGAAAAGGCTTGGAATGACCATGTGGTACAGAGATTCTATGGGAACTTAAATGGAACTGAAATTAATGTGAACATGGTTTAAATTTGAGAGATGCTTTTCAGTAAATAGGCAACCACATCTTGAGTGAAAATTTGTGATCAAGCTTACTACACAATTTGACCTAGAAAGTTTTTCTGAGGGTTATCCATTCAATCAAAATTCACTTGGTACACCAGATCTGTCCAGTGTTTTGGATGATATTAATCTGTATGTTTAAAATTTAAACAAAAGGGAAGAATGCCCGATGGGTGTTGCACTTAAGCAATCATCAAAGAAATTTAGTAGACTTGTTGCTATATCATGAATAGCCTGTTGTGAAAATCTTATTCAATTACTAGCATGAACCATGTAGATTATCTTGGTTGTTTTATGTCCTGCATTATTTGCCTATAAATTAAAGCTCAATTTATGTGCTCAATTAATTAAAAAAATAAAATTATTAATAATATTCTATATCACATTATTTTTTTAGCATGTAAATATTCAAAGTTTCATGTTCTTGAATCTTAAGATCTATACTATATGTAAATGAATGTTTTTGTTTGTCGTCACTATTTTTGTGTGTTTCAAACTATATGTTCTCTACTTCTACTTTAGCTTGAACTACAAGATAAAAAGTCATTAAATTTATCTATATGAGCATTGTTTGACCATCTTTGCACATTGTATTCACTAAACATATTCTACCATGCATGTTATTATTAGGGGCCTGGAAGCCAGCTATACCATTTTGGGAAAGGGAGTTTTATGAATCAGTTGGTCTCTCATGGAGTCAAGTTTGTGACAATTATAATGAATTGTAAGGATTTGATAATGGTCTTCAGTGGGATGATTCTGTTGCATTTGAAGCTTTTGAGATAGCCAAGCAGAGGTATTGGGAAAAGTGAAATGGTTGGACTTATGATATTCCTTTACCCAGTTCTGACCTGTATATTGAAAAAATTGACTAGAACTCTCATATACAAGAAGACTGTGAGTTACTTGAGAGAAACAATTCTTCTTTATAAGAGGACTACAGAAGGCCATAATTCAAGTGATGGGAAAGAGGATGCTAAGGATGCAGAAGAAACATATCTAGACCAAAAACACAAGACCACAGGAAACATTCTGATGGTAATGCTCATTTTTTTGTAAATATGTTATTTCCCACTGTGTGTCCTGACAATGATCATAGTTCCCTAAATTATGGACAAAAGATAGGCTCAATGGAATTGAGTTAAAATAGGAAAAATGCAACAGAAATTTCCAAATATTTTTCTCAAAATCTTTTGTATATTCAACCAACAGGATGGGGAGATCAGCAAGATGTTGGATGGGATGTTAAACAAACAAATCATTCTGGGTGGGAAGTTCATGAAATTAATAATGTGCTCTTAATAGGTTGGGAGAAAAAAATAGATTCCAGATGGGGTAACCAAATTGAGCCAACATGAAATTCAATAATAACAAGATTGCTTGGACAGATATTGGTAATGTTGCGGGTGATTCTATTGTCTGGGAAGATCAAACTCAAAATGGGTTGAATGTACCAGCTATTTCTTAATGTATTCCACTGGGTAAAGAAGGGGATTTCCTCTAAGTCCTCTTCCCAATGAAATTAAACTTGTAATTGATATCCATTTATCAACGATAGCAATTTTGTTTCCTTGAATGGAAGATTTATCCATATTTCAAATATTACTAGTGTTTATGTAAATACTTTCTCATTTGATTGTTAAGTATGAGATGTCGGATATTGAGCCAAGATCATTTTGGCAGACACTTTTTCAATTAAGTGCAAGAAAATATTCTCCTAAAATTAGTAAAAAGGGCTTTGTTCTCCATAGTTATATAGCAGAATCAATCCATTGACCTACACTCACTTATCAACCATTGATTACTATTGTCGTTGTGGCCCTGCTGTTATGTGAATTTGATGTTCTCAAAAGTGGCCTCCCATGCTACACCAACTCATCTGGTAAGTTTTGTCAACATCCTCATTTGAGCTATATTTGTAGATTATCAAAAAAGAAAGAGAAAACATGACTTAATATATGACCAAGCTTTGTGTTGTAGTTCCATTTGATGAAACGCTTAATTTCAATAACAATGTACTTGACAGTAATCTAAATTGAAATTCCCTACAACAAATAGTAAAAATCTCTCAGCAAAAACATACCTTTTGAAAGGCCCTTGTAATTGCTCCTTTTGATGAACTTGTGTCTGATGAATGTCTTCTTGATGTACTAGGATCATCATCATCAATAGCATCTCCATTTCTCCCTTACCTTATATTGGCTAGCCATAGCTCTAATAGCAAATAAGTTCATGAATAGCTAAGCCTGCACAAATCTTTCACAAGAAATGCAATGGTGAATAATAAGCTTAGTTTTTGGTCTAGTTTTGGGCATAATCTATAGTCTATTTGCTCATAGATGTTATGGAATTTAATGCTTAAGTGTTGGTATTGGCATAATGTTTCCCTCAAACCATTGACATTTGATATTATCCTATTTCTACAAGCTTTAATGATATTTGGCATAATATGTGGGTCATCTATATTGATTTTACATGTGATTAATGAATGTTTCTTAGAGTGGTTATAAATGTGTAGTTATTATGCGAACTGACCTTGACATGTAGATTTAATACACCAAGTTGAGGAAGACACCGCCAGCTGGGCATCCACCATAACGTCTAGCTGAGAAATCACTCCAAGTCAAAGGCAGCCGATAGCAAAGATTCTTCATGCAACTGAACGTAACCACCTTGCAGTGGACCTTAATGATTGAACATGCATGGGCATTACTGTTGTGTTGGATCTACGCTTGACTTGCATGTTTGACCAGATTCCATGCATGTGTAACGGACATCGCTCCACTTTCCCCTATTTTCCCTAAATGGCGTCCTCTCAGTCGTGGAGTTGACTGCCTTATTTAGTTGTAGTATAAATAATGATTTGATGCTCCTTCTTCAGAAAGCTGCATGATTTGACATTGTACTCTCTTTCTCTAGTTTCAGTAATACAAATACATTACTCTTTGTATGCATGATTTATAGTGAATAAAATAAAGTTCTCAGTTTGAGCATTTGAGTTCTTGTTAGTTTAGAGGATGCTTATCCAAGGGGCCCCACTTGGTGAGTAATTTTTCTTCTTAGTTTAGCATTATTTTAGTATTACTTGTTGTTTAGTACTTAGTTAGAAATATGGCATCGACTGTTCCTAAAGCCACTAGAATTCCATTATGTGACTATTCCTATAGCCAAAGAAAAAAAAGTAGTCTCCTGTTTGTCCCTTAGATTTTCATTCTTTCCCTGCATTTCAGCTTAGCATAGTTGTTGGTTGATATTCAACAATTTTTTTATTTCCTTTTAAGCAATTTACTTTCAATATTGTGTTTCTTAGTTGTAGAGTGCAATGACTACTTGAGCCCCTAGTGCACATACTGTGTTGACACATTTCAAGTTCGCGTCCCTAGGTTGACAAGTTAAATGCACCTTCATGATGATTTAATAGTTATTTAGGTTAGATGTCCAGTCTTTGAATCATGGTTGCAAAGGCTTAGTTATTGAAACATTGTAGGAGGCCAACATTTTTGGCACCGTTTTCGGGGATGGTGTCAAGCTAGGAAGTCTTTTGGAGTGATTGGTAGTTTTTCTTGCTGTAGTATTTCTAAAATTTGCTCTTAGCATATCCTCACTTAGGAAGTAATGAACCCTCTGATTCTTTACCAATTCTTTGTGTGAGCATATTGATAGTGAGTGATACCGCATGCATAGAGGAAGGAGAAGGGATGTTTATGGGAGATTACTTCCTAACAATCCTCATCCATTTTAGCTAGTTGAGTACCAGAACCTACTAGAAGAGGAGGAAGAAGAAGATCCACACCCCTTTGTCGATGCATATCCTGATCTGACTAGCTCTGAAGTCTCCTCAGAAGATCAAAATCAGCTTCAGAACCCCTTTGTCTTAGAACCACATCAAGCAGGCATGGGTGATGCAAATAGGAATAGACCAAACCAACCAACTTTTCCTTTTGCCATTTCCCATCAAAATGAAGTTGACAACATCAAGAACATTCCTGCCTCAGCACTCCCCAAGTTTTATGGACTTGTGATAGAAGATCATGATACCGTCTTATTTTAGTTTTACATACTCTATAGGAGTTATGATTACACTATTGATGCCCATAGGCTTAAGTTATTCCCCACCACTTTGAAAGAGGCTGCATTAAGATGGTTCATGAGCCTAGGCAGGGATACTATGGAAACTTGGGAAGACATGAAGAAAAAATTCCTTGAGAAGTACAAGGAATACTGAAGGGGTAGTGACATGAGAGGAGGTGACATTTTCAGGATGCAACAAAAGGAAGATGAGAGCCTGGAAGATTACATTGCAAGGTTCGTATTTTTCTTGCAAAAGTCCCCACACCATGCACTTAATGAGGACTCACAAAATTTGTTTTCCTCAGAGGCATCAATGATAGCTGCACTGATGCTTTGGACCTCATGGTAGGAGGAGATATATCCCAAGTTCCTTGGGAGGATATCAAGAAAATATGCCAGAATTACTATAGGGAAGCTTCAAAGAAAGGGAGAGCTTATCAATCTTCCATGGGTAAGTCAACTACTGGTGGAGTTTCAAGAATGGAGATCACTCATTTGTTGGCAGACTTCAAGAAAAATATTATCAACAATCTAGCTACTCAGCTAGATACACTCCAGGCCAAAAAGAAGTAAGAAGAGGCAGAGATGATGTTAACAGAGTATTGTCCTCACCGCAGACAAAACAAGAAGGACTGCAGATGTAAGATGCTAGCTAACCTAGAAAGCAAGCAGATTTCACCTGAGTTCAAGCCAATTCAAATTGAAGAAGACCAAGTCTAATATGTTGCACAAAGGAAGCCTTAGTCTCCAAGAAAAGGTATGCCACCAGATCTACTATCCTATGTTGGGCCATATTTTAACTCTTATTCATCTAGTAACCAATGGTAGCCCCATATCCACCTAGTTATGGAGGATATCCACCACATTCTTGGAGTAACCCTCCAAATGCTTGGCCCATTCATCAGAGTTCACCTCAATGGCAACAACCTTAGGGGAATTGGCAGCAATTTCAAGGGCATTAGAAACCACCTCTAGGAAATTGGTAGCAAAGAAATCAATGGAGAGGAGAATAGCAATGGCCTACCCAAAAAACTAGTTACATGTTGCCACCTTCTCAGCCCCAATAGCCTACTTTAATTCCTCCACTTGCTAATCCAAGCTCAAATGCACCTAAACCAGCTCAGCTACCAGCTCAACCTGAACTCAATCCTAATAACAACCTGCATACTCTGCTAATTCAAATCAATTCCATGCATATGTTGTGAGTGTAGGTGACATCCATTTACATTTAGGAACTACTCTATCAGGCCCTCCCAAGCCAATTATCATTGAACTTCCTATGGAAGAGGAGGAGGAGCCTCTGAATGATCTTATTCAGCCAAGTGCACCTAACAATCCTAACTAGTTCAAGTTAGGCAGATTGAACAAGAACCACCCTTCCCTCAAAGATTGGAAGTTGCCAAGAAAAAAGAAGAAAAAGAGGATACCACTTTTGACATCCTAGATCAGCTAAAGCATATATGTGTTCAGATACCCCTATTTCAGGCCATAAAGGATGTTCCAATCTATGACAAATCTATCAAGGAAGCTTGTCTTAAGAAGCCAGGAAGGAAGAAGAGAGACCCAACTACAGTTCATGTGGTGGGCCAGCTAGCTGATATCATGTTGGTAAAAGTGACTATTCCCAAGTATAATGACCTAGGCAGTCCTGTAGTAGCAATTTTCATAAACGGGATCCAAGTGAAGAATGCTCTGATTGATTTAGGGGCAGCAATCAATGTGATGACCAAATACATCATACAACAACTAAATATTGCAAGTACGAGATCTACTCCTACTATCCTGCAGCTTGTTGATAGCTCTACTGTTAACCCTGATGGTGTAGTGGAGGATCTTGTGGTAGTTCTAGACTTCTGGGAATACCCAACAGATTTTATGATTCTTTCTCCTAAGGGTACACTAGGTAGGTATCCCATCATTCTTGGAAGGCCTTGGTTGGAAACTACAGATGCATACATTGGATGTCGGTCAGGTGAAATGACCATTTTATATGGAAGGAGTACTAAAATTTTTGTTCTTTATCCACCTTCTCATCCATCTCATGATGAGAAATATTTTGTATGGCCACAAGTTAGTGAAGAGGTTGAGGAAGTTAATTCTATGGTGCAGCTTATGATGCTAGGCAGAAGCTCTTTCATGCAGCTCCAAGATGAGGATGAAGTGTTGGCTAATCTCATTCAGAACCATTATGAAGTGGAGGAAGTATCATCTTCTACTTCAGCTGGACACTTTTGCCCGATCTTTTTGCAGATAGACTTTCTACAGCAATAGGTATGTTCCATACATTGCTACCATATGAACTAAAGGTACCATGTATTAATGAAGCAGCCATGATAGAGTTAACTACACAAGTCCAGGTGTCAAAAGGAAAATATCTGAATGTTAATAGTAAATTGAATGAAGAGAAACAATTGTTATTGGCAAACCTATTAAGGGCCCATCAACATGCATTTGCATGGGATTATCATGATATGAAGGGACTAGATCCTAAACTTTATACCCACAAAATTTATATCAGAGATGATTGTACTCCAGTAAGCCACAAAGAAGGATTAACCCTGCACTAAGAGAAATTGTGAAAGGAGAACTATAGAAATTGCTAGATGCATGATTTATCTACCCCATTTCAGATAGTCAGTGGGTATCTCCATTAGTGATTGTTCCCAAGAAAGGAGGGAAATTGAAAATTTGTGTTGATTATAGAGAACTCAATGCTGCCACCAAGAAGGATCACTTTCCTTTACCCTTCATTGATCAAGTTTTGAACACACTTGCAGGAAAACAATACTTCTCTTTTCTAGATGGATTCAACAACTACAACCAAATCCAAATTGCACTAGAAGACCAGGGGAAGACCACATTTACTTGTCCATGGGGGGCCTATTCCTATTTGGTACTCCCATTCGGCTTGTGCAATGCACCTGCAACTTTCCAGAGGGCAGTCATTAGCATATTCTCATACATTTCTCATGATTGCATGGAGATTTATATGGATGATTTCACCACTTATGGTGTTAATTTTAATCAAGAATTGGAGAATCTCAAGAGAGTCCTACATAGATGTGAGGATCAAAACTTGTCCTTAAATAGCGAAAAGTGCTTCATGATGATGCAAGAGGGTGCAGTTCTTGGCCACTACATCTCCCACAAGGGAATTCAAGTAGATCCTACAAAAATTGAGGTAATCACAAATTTTCCTACACCTGCAAAACAAAAGGATGTTAGGAGTTTCTTAGGTCATCCAGGATATTATAGGTGATTCATCAAGGATTTCAACAAGGTAACAGCACCATTGTATACCCTTCTCACTAAATATGTTGAATTTTAGTGGATTGAAGCTTGTGACAAGGCATTTTCTAACTTGAAGGAAGCTTTGACTCATGCTCCTGTACTCAAGGGACCCAATTGGGAGCTTCCTTTCCACATCCACATTGATGCATAAGATTATGCCATAGGAGCAGTCTTAGGACAGAAAGAGGGAGCTATTGAAAATTCTATTTATTTTGTTAGAAAAAATTTTCAAGGAGTTGAATCCAATTATACAGTGACACAAAAAGAGTTACTGGTAGTAATCTATGCACTAAACAAATTTAGACATTACATAATGGGCTACCAAATCTTTATGTACACTGATCATGCAGCCATTAGGTATCTCATGAATAAACCTTTGATCACAGGTAGATTGGAAAGATGGTTATTGTTGATGCAGGAGTTTGATATAACCATTGTGGATAAGCCAAGGAAGGCTAATGTTGTTGCAGATTTTCTTTCAAGGCTAACTACATCAAAAGACAATCAGCCTATAGATGACTCTTTTCCTGATGAGTATCTATTCTCTCTCAGTGTACAAATACCCTGGTATGCTGACATAGCCAATTACTTGGTTATGGGTAGAGTTCCTTCTCACTTCTTCCCAAAAGATAAAAGGGCACTCATTGAAAAATCTTTTCATTTTTCTTGGATTGTTGGATGCTTGTTTTATACTGGACCTAACCATGTCATGAGAAGATGTGTGAGAGAGGATGACACATATGACATTTTGCATGCATGTCACAATGAGCCATGTGGAGGACACTTTTCAGCCAAGAGGACAACAATGAAGGTTTTGAACACAGGGTATTACTGGCCAACACTCCACAAGGATGCGGGAAGGTATACTAGAAAATGTGACAGATGTCAAAGAACTGGTAGACCAACCAAATCTGATGAGATGCCACTTTTCCCTCAGATAGTAATCACTCCCTTTGACAAGTGGGGATTGGATTTTTTGGGACAAATTAACCCTCCATCAAATTGTAAGTCTTATATATTGGTATGCACTGATTATGTAACAAAATGGGTAGAAGTTAAGGCCATGAAGCATGCAAGGGATAACAAGGTTGCAGATTTTCTTTATGAGGATATTTTCACAAGACATGGAGTTCCAAGAGATATAGTGACTGATCAAGGGCCACAATTTGCATCAACTCGTGTTGCAGCATTAGTGAATGAGTACAATATAAGGCACAGAAATTCTACTCCTTATCACCCCTAGGCTAATGGCCAAGTTGAGGCAACCAACAAAGAGGTTGAAGCTATTCTGACTAAAATAGTAGCTATCCATAGGAAAGATTGGGAAAATAGACTACCAGAAGTTGTTTGGGCCTATAGGACAACATGGAAAACAACTACAGGCTTCACCCCATTTGAGTTGTTGTATGGAAAGACAACTATGATGCCAATTGAATTCGAACATAAAACTCTGTGAACTATCATGGATTTAGGGATGGATATTTCTGAAGCATAGAGAGAAAGAATCATGCAGTTAAATGCTTTGGATGAGATAATAAGAGAAACCCTATAGCATACAAAAGTAGTGCAAAATCAGCGAATCAAGTGGCATGACAAATTTATCAAGGACAAGAAGTTCAAACTAGGAGATTAGGCTTTGCTCTATGATTCAAGATACCAAGACAATGCAGGAAAATCTTAGACAAGATGGCTAGGACCATATGAAGTTGTTGATGTCTTTCCTAATGGAGTTGTTCAGCTCACCACCATTGACCCTTTCAGGTTCAAATTACTTGTCAATGGTCATCGCCTCAAGTTATACCATAAACCAACTTCTAAAGAAAATTTTCTACAACAATTCACCCAACACTCAGAGCTTCTTGCAACCGAAGGTGGTGGACCCAGTGTCCCTCCTTCAGCCTAATTGAGGTACGTGTTTTTCATAATAAATACTTTCACTTACATGGAATTCCATTTCTTCATCATCTGCCCATCCACCCATCCATCACCACCTTTCTCTCTCTTCCATCACTTCATTCCACCTCATCTTCATTTATTACTCAATTCATTTTCCAACAAGGCAAGTGTTACTTTATCGTGATCTTTGCAACAAATCTTCCACACATTCAGGTATGTGCGTATTAATTGCTATCTTTAATCATCTTTTAAGTGTGTTCATTTAATTATTGTACGTTAGAATAGGTATTCGCATAAATGCCATCATTTTCTGTCAATCGCCACTCCCATATCACATGTGTGGACACATGTCCAAATTTAGGTTGAGGGGAGGGGAATGAAAAAGATGCAAATATTTTATGAACTTATTGTCCATGTGTCAAATCATATTAGGCTGCATCAGAAATTTTAAAATGAGCTGATTTGAAATCTAAGTGGAAGGACGGCTCGCATGTGTGAAGTGACAATAGCTGTAGCTACCATTTCTTCCTATCATAATTTATCTTTATCACTCATTTTCTTGCCATTATTTCCCTGTCGTAATATTGAGTTGCAAGAAAAAAGGAAAAATAAAAGAAAGGAAATTGAGTCGACACTGGCACTAGAAATTTAGCAGGTTGGCACCGAAAATTAGCAGACATTGCAAGGAAGTGCATTTTATTTTCAGATGGGAACTACAAGAAAGAAGGGGAATTACAGGAAAAGAAGTTGTAGAGCATTTGTTTGATTGTAGACAATGGGAGGTGGGTTAATTCAAAACGAACCCATGGTGCATGATATTTTACTGCAGGATGCACAATTCCTAGCTAAATTTCAAAACTGTGGATGGATGGATTACTTTTTGAAGTTGGATGGTTTTGATGAAGGCATTGCCCTTGAATTTTCCCAAACGTTTTTAGAAGGAAAAGCCACGGTAAAAGGATTAGAAGTTTTGGAAATAGAGGAAAGAATTGCAGAGGTTATAGGGTTACCTACTCATGGTGAAAATTACCCTGCTTCCAGAGACGCCAGGTTAGCCAAGGTTGAATTCACAGAGCCAAATGACCCCCCATTGAGCATAGACAAACAGGGTGCAAAGGGAATATCTCTACCCGAGTCGTGGAAGCATATAGTTGTGTATGTCATCAACTACATCACTTGCGAGGGTCACCAGTCAAATTTGCATTTTTTCCACTTCAAGATTTTGAATCACATGAGGCACAGAAGGAGGATGAATGTTCCCCACGTGTTGTACAATCTTCTCGCAATCATGGTGGCTGAGACCCAGAAAGGTAGGGATAATTTTGTTTCCCACCATTGCTAGTTGAAAAATATTTGTGTGATGTATCTGAAATGACCTAGGAAGAGTTTGTTAAAGTTGATCAAAATTATCGTCAAGAAGAGTTTGTCAATGTTGAGCATTTTCCACCTAGGGCTATACCTCAATCTCGTAGGTCTAGCAGGAGAGTAAGCACGGCTGAATCCATTCCTAGTGCTTCAACCTCTAGTGCTAGTTCCAGTGTGAATCCTCTTGCAGCAGAAGAAGCTATAGAAATTAGTTCTTCTGAAACAGAGCACTCAAAAACAGAAAGCTCTTCCTTGGATTCTGATGATGAAGTTCCACTTGAAACCCTCATGAAAACTAGGGCACAATGAAGAGAGGTAGAAATGAGAAAAGGGAAGGCTAAAACACAGCCTGTAGAAAGAAAAGTGCCAAATTCTAAGAAGAAGAACGCTAATACTGTTCATCCTACAGCCAAAGGAAAATGTGAGAAACCTCCCAGGAAATCAAGACTAGTCGGGCCTGCGATTGGTACGCCTCTGTAGGAAAGCCCTGAACCTGGTGAGATCTCACATGAGGACCCCGAAGCTCCAATGGAGTAGGGGAATGTTGAAGAAGGAGAAGACATATTTAAGAGAGCAGAAAACATAACACTGGTCGATCTTGCTAACATTGCAGAAGAATTGGAAGAAAATTAGGACTTCCTGCAACATGAACAAGAGGTCTTGCAACATGAGCAAGAGGTCCTTCAGCATGAAGTCCTACAACAACAACCAGAACCGGAGCAAGATTTCCTATAGCCACAACAAGAAAAAGAGTCCCTGTAGCAAAAGGAAGAAGAAACAACACCCTTACAGCCAAAGATAATGGGACAACTTGAGTCCATGCAAATAGTGCCATATGAGGAGCCACCATCAACAAAAATACTGGTAGGTATTCATAATCCTCCTAGTTTTACATTACATGAAAAAAATTTGAATTTATGGAGAGAAATACAAAGAAAGGAGGAAGAATGGAAAAAGGAAAAATGGAAGTTGAAGGAGGAAATTCAAAAGAAGGATGAAGAGATTGAGGATAAAGATGCAAAAATTGCCACCCTGAAGCAGAGGGTAGATGATATGGTAGCTTTGGTGCCAAATATTATGGAATGTAGAGATCCTCCAAGGGTTTATGCTCTGCTTCTAAAAGAGAAGTATCTCTCTTTTAAGATGTCAAGACTTGCCTCAGGTTTGAATCCTTCTATTGATACCCCTATAGAATTTTTCAATGCTTATAGGATTGCCTCACCTGAAATGAAGAATTTGCTATGTGAATGTTATTTACATAATTATGTTGTCACAAAAGACCATGAATAGAATCCATTGTATGTTGGGGATGTTCAATTGAGAGCATTCATGTCTTGGGTACAAAATGAGATTAGTTGGGAACAACAACATGGTGCTTATAAACAATTGGAGTCTGGTATCCCTTTTCCTGTTAGAGCTGAATCAAGCAACCAAAGGGATATTTACAAAGAATGGCATAGAATGCTACTCAGACCAAGTTTTGGCAATAGGATTATGCCTTGGATTGAGGCAGTTTACACTAAGTATGAGGTAAAAAAAGCAGCAAAGGAGGAAACTGTGAGGAGATGTTTATCCCAGAGATGAAATAGTTTGACTGATGAGCTCAAATAGGCTGAGCCTCATTCCATCCACAATTATGCCACAACATTAAAAAGAATTAAGAGACATATTCAGATTGGGAGAACTCAAGGATGGCATTGGCTTCCCCTAACTTTCCAGCCACCCATGCTCACGTGGCCTGTGCCAAATTTCATATTCTACTATTATAACATTGTTGCAGAGAGGTAGAGATGGAACAGGTTTGACATATTAGGAGGATTCTATTGGAACCCTGACTCACGTACTACAGCCACTGATGCTAGATAGCTCTCAGTTGCAAATTTCAGAACTTTGACCAAGCAGAAGAACAACTCTTCCCCTATTGGAGGACCACAAAAATGTTAGGTTGGGGGGAGTGATGAGCTTAGATTTTGGTCTAGTTTTGGGTAGAATCTATAGTCTATTTTCTCATAGATTTCATGGAATTTAATGCTTGAGTGTTGGTATTGGCATAATGTTTCCCTCAAACCATTGGCATTTGATATTATCCTATCTTTGCAAGCTTTAATGATATTTGACATAATATGTGGGTCATCTATATTGATTTTGCATGTGATTAATGAATGTTTCTTAGAGTGGTTATAGATGTGCAGTTATTATGTGTACTGACCTTGACATGCAAATTTAATACGCCAAGTTGAGAAAGACACTACCAGTTGGGCACGCACCATAACGTCCAAATGAGAAATCACTCCAAGTCAAAGGCAGCCAGTAGCAGAGATTCTTCATGCAACTGAACGTAACCGCCTTGTAGTGGATCATAATGATCGAGCATGCATGGGTGTTACTGTTGTGTTGGATCTATGCTTGACTTGCATGTCTGACCAGATTTCATGCATGTGTAACCGCCATCACTCCACTTTCTCATGTTTTCCCTAAATGGCATCCTCTCAGTCATGGATTTGACTAACTTGTTTAGTTGTAGTATAAATAATGATTTGATACTCCTTCTCAGAAGGTTGCATGATTTGACATTGTACTCTCTTTCTCTAGTTTCAGTAATATAGATACATTACTCTTTGTATGCATGATTTACAGTGAATAATATAAAGTTCTGAGTTAAAGCATTTGAGTTCTTGTTAGTTTAGAGGATACTTATCCAAGGGGGGCCACTTGGTGAGTAATTTGTCTTCTTAGTTTAGCATTAGTTTAGTATTACTTGTTGTTTAGTACTTAGTTAGCAATCTGGAAACGATTATTCCTGTAGCCACTAGAATTCTATTTTGTGACTGTTCCTGCAACCAAAGCAAATAGAGTAGTCTCCTTTTTGTTGCTCATATTTTCATTCTTTCCCTACATTTCAGCTTAGCATAGTTTTTGGTTGATATTCAACATTTTCTTTATTTCCTTTTAATCAATTTACTTGCTATATTGTGTTTCTTAGATGTAGAGTGCAATGACTACTTGAGCCCCTAGTGCACATACTGTGTTGACCCATTTCAAGTTCACGTCCCTAGGTTGACAAGTTAAATGCACCTTCATCATGATTGAATAGCTATTTAGGTTAGATGTCCAATCTCTGAATCATGGTTGTAAAGGCTTAGTTATTGAATCATTGTAGGAGGCCAACACTGAAAACACCAATCTTTTGTTTATCAAACATCCAATCATATTTCGCATAGAATTTCCACATTATGATATAGTAATTCTTGGTTATTTCACTTGTTTCTATGTCTATATCTAGCCCCTCAAAAATTTGACTTTGAAATGATATAGATGGAATACTTTCGTAGTGCCCATATTTGTTTTCAACTTTCACTCAGTTGCCCTTCTAGCATTGCACCAATTCATTTAAATTAGGTCACTGCTCCAGCCTAAGTATAATTAGCTTTAGTTAAACTCTAGTGCTAAATCCTATAATGAAAATGTTCAAAATAGGTTTAGGGTTTTGTCCTTCATATAGATCACTATAGCTAGTAGAATGAAATTTCTCCATGCAGTTCAGTGCTCCCAAAAATAAAAATGACCTTGTAATTATACCTGGTTGGAATAGGACTCATGGTCCCAAATTGAGCACCACACAGTTGCCACCATCAAAGTGGTATGTGCATCCATGGCCACCATCACTTAAGCATCTAAAAGAACCAATAATACAATTTTCTTACTTATGGCCAATCATCAATCCTTCCCTAGTTGACCATTGTTTGTATTGATCCCGAATATTTATTGTTCATATTGTTACTTTGAATATGTATTATGTTGGAGTTATCAACCCAAGATCTTCAATCTACAACACCAAAGAACCTCCACAAGAGATAGAGAGAAGCAACAATGGAAGATGTTATTCCACCAAACAAGGATTGCAGTATGATACAATATGATCAATGCAATACAATACAATTTTATATGCAATACATTACCAAATATGCTAGAGATGCCTTGCTTATAAAGGAAAGGATAAGAGATAGGATAAGACAAGATCATGACAAGTGTCTTAATCCTATCACATGAGACAACTAACTCATAACTACCTAGGAAAGTGGAAATTCTAGATAAGACAACCTATATATCTAGATATGACAACTAATATCCTAAGTAAACTTAACATGTGAATTAAGTCCCCTAAGTCCCTAGTAAAGGAATAAACTAGGTACAAGACTTATTCACACCAACACCCCCCCTTAAGTGCAACTTAGGGAGGTACAAACCAATGCATAATGCAAAAGATGGGTCCCGGCAACTAGGCCTGATGAGGTACCCATGTACAAAACAAAAAAACTCTCACAAGCGGAGAAAAGGAGAAAAACCCTATGGGAGAAAACTCCTCTCCAAAAGAGAGAAAGAAACAAAGAAAACTAATGAAGGAAGGAGGACTCCTCAACCCCAAAACTTCCTTCCCGGGAATGCGGTGATGCCAAAGTTTAGTGAAGATGTCGCAACTTCTGCGATCTATAGGCAAATACTCCAAGAGAACACCATCCCGATGAATTGCCCGATGAAGTGCATGTGGATCTCAATATGCTTAGTCCACGATGCTACACTGGGTTGCGTGAAATATGAATGGCACTCTGATTGTCACACTAAAGAGTAGTGGGCTGAGTGGAAGGGAATCCAAACTCAGTCATCAACTGACGAAGCCACAAAACCTCCTGACTAGCCAACACGCACCTTGATACTCAGCCTCTGTCGATGATAATGCAATAGCAGTCTACTTCTTGCATGACCATGCAATTGGACCAGAACCAAGGCAAAAGACAAAGCCAGAAGTAGACTTCCGATCATTGACATCACCAGCCCAATCTGAGTCAGTGAAGCCCACAATCTGAGATGCACCTGAAGTGTAGTGAATGCCAAAATGAGTAGTGCCCTGAATGTATCTCAAGATACGCTTGGCGGCCTTCCAATGACTCTCATGAGGCTCCTGTGAGAAGCGAGAGACAAGTCCAACCGCAAAGGAAATATCAGGATGACTATGTGTCAAGTACAAAAGACTGCCAACCAACTGCCGATACAAGGTAGGATCAACTGTAGGAGTAGTGCAACTGGAAGACAATATAACACCTGACTGGAATGGAGTAGGGGCAAGCTTGCAATCAGCCATGCCAAATCTTTGAAGCAAATAAAGAGCATACTTCCGCTGGAAAATGAAGATCCCCTCAGAAGTCTGATGAATATGAAGACCAAGGAAGTAATGCAAAAGACCAAGGTCAGTCATATCAAATTGCTCCATCAATGCTCGATGTGTACTCTAAATCATGGAAGTATAACTCCCTGTGAGAATCAAATCATCCACGTAGAGCACAAGTATGAGTAGTTCCTCTCCATGTCTGTGTATAAATTGTGGGATCAGAATGGCAACAAGTGTAGCCAGAAGCAAGCAAGAAACTATCCATCTTCTCATACCAAGCCCGAGGGGCTTGTTTGAGACCATACAATGAACGTCGAAGCCTGCAAACAAATGAAGAGTCATGCACAAAACCTGGTGGCTGCTCCATATAGATCTCCTCATGAAGATCCCCATGCAAGAAAGCACTCTTCACATCCATCTGAAACACTAACCATCCCTGAGATGCGGCTATAGCAAGGACAAGGCGAATAGAATCCATCTTGGCAACAGGAGAAAAGGTCTTAGAATAGTCAATTCCTTCAACCTGAGAAAAACCCTTTGCAACAAGACAAGCCTTGTACTTGTCAATGGAACCATCTGCTACATACTTGGTACGATACACCCACTTGCATCGAACCAACTTTCTTCCCTTAGGAAGAGGCACAAGATCCCAAGTATGATTCTTCATCAAAGAAGAATACTCATCATCCATAGCACTATCCCACTCTGGAATACCCGAAGCATCTAAAAATTTTTGAGGATCATCTGAAACTGCATGACTCAAAAGACTAATTCCAGAAGTCTGAGAATAGTGCGGCGAGTGTCTGTGGGATCACCAACAAGAGGACCAGCCTCCTCAAGAGTAACACGAGCCCATCATGGCCTAGTGGGTGAATGAGGAGGAGGTTCATCAAGACCATCATCAAAATCTTTTTCAAGTAGCAAAGTATCATCAATTGAAGAAGATTGAGTAGGTTGTGATGAAGAAGAAGTCAAAGGAGGATCTGAGTGGGTGAAGGTCTCAGAAAACTGAACATCACGTCGTAAATTAACCTCTCGTGTGTCAGGATCAAACAATTTGTATGCCTTCACATCCTCACAATAGCCAACAAAGATGTACTGCTGACTCTTCTTCTCCATGCATTTACACTGACCATTCAGAATGAATTCCCAAGCCTCACTACCGAATACTCTGAAGAATGATACATTAGGCTTGTGATGAGACCAAGCCTCCTCAGGGGTCATATTTCGCACTGCCTTGTGGGGCATATGATTCTGAATATAGTTGGCACAATTGACAGCTTCGGCCCAAAAGGCGGGAGCCATGGACCTAGATTGAATCATACAATTGGCCATTTCCCTGAGAGTCTTGTTCTTTCTCTCCACCACACCATTCTGATGAGGAGTGTAAGGAACTGTGTGCTGATGAAGAATACCATGCTCATTGCAAAAATCCTGAAATGCCTGATTGACATACTCCCCCCCATTATCTGTGCGTATCTATCGAAGAGAAAAACCTAACTGCTTCTCCACAAATGTTTTGAAGGTCTTAAAGTTGGTGAGGACTTCACTCTTGAGCTTAAGAAAATAGACCCATGTCCGGCGGGAAAAATCATCAATGAATGTTAGCACATACTTAGCCCCTGAAAAAGAAGGAGTTGGGAATGACATGAGATCACTATGGACCAACTCAAGGGGTGTGGTTGCACGTGTAGCTTGACCCTTAGGAAAAGAATCTTGATGTTGCTTGCCAAGAACACAACCTTGACAAACACCATCTGTGCAAGTGATCTTTGGAAGACCAACCACTAAGTTATGTGCTTGCATTTGCTGAAGATATGTATAATTCAAGTGCCCAAATCTCTCATGCCAAAGCTTGCTCATTGAATCAGCATGAGCAACAAAACATGAACCTGATGAAGACTCAAATCCATCAAATCTATACAAATGATTCTCATGATCAACTATCCCTGTAGCAACAACCTTCTCATGATCCTGCAACTGTCCAATAGTCACATTCTATGGAGTAAACTCAACTGACTTCCCATCTCCAGAATGAAAAATCTGATATATGGAAATTAGATTCGTTGAAATATCAGGAACAAGAAGAACATCCTCAATGCACCCATCTAGCATATGAATGGAGCCTGTCCCCAAAACTAGAATTTTTGAAGAGTTCCCAACTGCAATCTGAGAAGTAGAAGTATGAACTATGGAATCAAGAAGATCACGTGAATTGGTCATGTGATGTGAAGCACCTGAATCAAGAATCCAACTATCTGAAGGTGAATGCATAGCTCGTGTTGAAAGAGCTTGCCCTTTTCCCATGGAAGAAGGCTTAGCCACTGAAATATTGTGCTTCTTGATAGCTTCCTCCAAGGCCTCTAATCTCTTAAAGCAATGAGATGCATCATGCCCAGTTTTTCCACAAAATGAACAAGGATCTCCTTTCTTTTTCTTGGACTTGGAAGAAAAATCTCCAGAGGTAGAAGAAGAAGGAGATTGAGTGGACTTTTGATTGTTCTTCGGCTTTGGTTTGGAGGGATTCTCACTACCAAAAGATGATTCTGCTTTGGGCTTCTTCTTGTTCTTTCCTTTACCCTTGGATGATTGAGCCATTAGAGCATGATTCTTAGAATTAGGTAAGGCATCCAACTGAATTAACTTGGCCTCCTCCCTAGTAAGACACTCACAAAACAACTCAAATGTAGGCATTTTGTAATCTTTCCCTATTGCATCCATAGTTGAATAGAAAGTAGAAGAAAACACTTGATAAGGGCCCTTTAACTTAGACAGAATCAAGAAGATACATTCATCACTAGATACATCATGTCCACATCCTTTCAACTATGACAAAATCATCTTGAATTGTGCAAGGAAATCCTGAATTGAAGGAAATGCATCTGGAGAGAGGGATTGAAGTTCTGCTTGAAGTTGCAAGGTTCTGAAATGAATTGTTTTACCATACAATTCTTCAAGTTTATCCCAAACATTCTTAGGTGTTTTGCACTCCGAAATATGAAACAACAAATTATCAGATACATGTAAGCCAATGAGCCCTTTTGCTTCATCCATTTTACATCTATCGACAAACTTTTCATAATCCCTTGTAAATTCAAGTTGTTCTGCATCTAACATTGGCCATAGACCCTTAGATTGTAACAATTGAGTCATTTTTAGCTTCCATGTATGATAATTGTGTGGAGTGAGTGGTTCAATTTTCCTTAGATCTGCCATGAACACCAAAAGAAAGAAGACAATATGGCACTTAAATTGTGCCTTTCACCCCCCCAGAATGTATTAAAACTGATTTTGCAACCCCCCCAGCAAATTACAATGAAGAAATTTTGCAATTTTTACAAGTGACAAGCTCAAATCAACCGTTTATAACACACGGTGATTTTTACAATTTTTAGAAAAAGAGCTTGTCAAAGCTGAAAAAAGAGGTTACAAACAGATTCCTTGTGATTTTCTGAGCAATTTCAAAAAAAATTTGCCAAATTTCGACTTCATTTGCAAAAGTTACATCAAGAACAAGCAATAAATGCACTTGTACCTTCAAGCTGAAAAAACTAGCAAAAAATGTCAAAATATGGAAAAATCACCTATAGCACTGCGAAGTTCGTCGAACCAGCTTTCCGATGATATCTCGTTTTCAAAAATCCGACTTCGTGGTGAAAAGTTATGCAAAATTGAAAAAAAGGCCTATTTTAGGCACTTTGAAGGCTAAACAGGAGCAAAAAATTGGCCCTCGGGGGCTGGCGGTCGATCACCCACGTGACCAGGGGCTTCACAGAGCAAAAAAAAACCTGGCGGTTTTGGTTAACGGCTGGCGGTTTTCGGGCTTCCCCAGTTTCTGGTGGCGGTCGGCGGTTAGCGGCTCCCGTGGCGGTGGCAGTTAGCGGCTCCCGTGGCGATGGCGGTTAGCGGTGGCCGCTGACTGCGGCTAGTGGTGGCGGTTTGTCAACAGCCCGCTGGCGGGTTAAACAAACCCTGCGGCTAGCGGTTAATAAGGGCCACGGGCTCCAACAATCCACAGACTGTTAAGGTCTGCGGCTGCGCAAACTGGGGGGCCGTACGGCTCCTTAGCTAAAAAAAATTTGCCCCGAAAGCAACTTTTGCCGAATATGGGAAAATTATATATCAAAAAACTCAGAAACGGCCACCCGGACGCAATGGAAGACTTATTTTTTTCTCAAAGTGCTCCTATAAAAAGATGTTTGCCATATCTGAGCTCGAAACCCTTCTTTGCCAAAGTTGCAAATGGTGACAAAATTGAGTGAAACAAAAGCCAAATCTGACTTTTTCGAGCCTCCTGGACACAATGGGACAGCCTAAAATACTGCCACTATAGCCAAAATCACTGCAATCACCAAATCTCACCAAAATGCAAGCATGCAATATAGGATACAAGAAACTCAAAAAACACAATAGAAATTGATGGAAACTCTCTAATAAAGAAATGGAAGGGGCTTGCCAGATTCAAAGCTCTGATACCATGTTGGAGTTATCAACCCAAGATCTTCAATCTGCAACACCAAAGAACCTCCACAAGAGATAGAGAGAAGCAACAATGGAAGATGTTATTCCACCAAACAAGGATTGCAGTATGATACAATATGATCAATGCAATACAATACAATGCTATATGCAATACATTACCAAATATGCTAGAGATGCCTTGCTTATAAAGGCAAGGATAAGAGATAGGATAACACAAGATCATGACAAGTGTCTTAATCCTATCACATGAGACAAATAACTCATAACTACCTAGGAAAGTGGAAATTCTAGATAAGACAACTAATACTTATCTAGATATGACAACTAATATCCTAAGTAAACTTAACATGTGAATTAAGTCCCCTAAGTCCCTAGTAAAGGAATAAACTAGGTACAAGACTTATTCACACCAACATATTATGTAGTTGAAATTTTCCATTTTATGGTCAATGTTTATTTTTTATGGTATCATGTCACATAGTTGTACTTCCAATTCTATTTATAGTCATGTTTGACATTTACTTTCCATTAGTTGGACACCTGGACTCACATTTTGTTCGCATGACTATGCTTGGATACATTTTACTTTCATCATATATTTTATGATGGATAAATTATGAACATTGGACTTAATCGTTAATATGCATGATAGATTTGCTATCTTATGAATCATAAGTTTATAAATATGCTAGCATCCTTCTATAGATACCTATCACTCATTGCTTCAGCAGTAAGCTGAGATAGGGATAGGACTTGCTTCAGCTGTAATACTGACAAGATATAGGGGAATAAGCTCTAACAAGTTATAGTCACACAATAATGAGTAGTGAGGTAGAGATAAATGTCAAATTCAATAGGTCATCATATAATTTTAGTCTGACAGTAGGATTGAACTTTTAATTCTCCATCTAGTTGGAGTTGGCCTTGCTTGTTCAATGCACTAATAAAACATACAAAAAATGGATATGGATGTACCTGATATGTAACCATTTTTCTATATGTTTATGTTTATTGAAATTGTTTCCCATTGTTTGATATAGAAATGATGTGAATTTCCTAGTCTTTGACCATACCACTTAACAGTTCTATGTGAAATCCAAGGGGACATTGAATACTTGCAGATTGAGGGTTATATTTCTTATTTGAATTTGCGAACTTATGCTACTCAAGATTTATTTGGTAAATCTATCCTATGCCTATATCCGATTGAAATCATAATAATGGATGAATAAAGTACATATATAAAGAAAACCAGAATATGCTAATTCTACAATTACAATAGACCTATGACACCAGAAAGAAACATAAGCTATTTACCTCAAACTAGAAAATGAAACCCCCCTTTGTATCTACTTTTTACTATTCAATTTCACCTAAGATTACATGTCAGTGGATTTCTATGTATCGTTGGTGGTTTGTACCATCCCCAGATTTCATAAAACTAAAAAAGATTTAGGACACGAGTTCTTGCAAATTTTCATGTCAGGCGAGTTGGTGAGATTTCCTTATAATTTTTCATTCAGACAGAAACAACATTAGATATCTTATTTTGAGTTGGTAAGCATGAGCTCAAGCTTGGTTGTTGGAAAAATTCTCCAACTTAGACCTAACTAAGCAGGAGATTCCTCACAGACCTACTGATGGTAAAATCCCAAGAGTGTCATCTTCACATACAACCTTGAGTAAAATTAATTAAAGAATTTGAGATTTTCATAGGTATACACAATATATCGTGTCTCGATGCAACTGTATAAAGTTTTTTAATTCCACCTTTTTGAGTCTCTTTCAAGAACCCTCTTCAAGGAAATATAATATCAAATATGTATAGATGTAAAATTTGTAGTTTAGCTAGTGTACCTACTCTTTCTTGTTCTTCAAGTGCCTTGTCTTGGAAGAAGACTACAATTTCTAGGATGGAGGGTGAGCCTGGGATGAAGAATTTTTTCTTTTGGGGTGATTTTGCAATACCATTTCCTATGATCTTTGCTTTCTTCAATTCTAGTATTTCTTGCATGACCTTAAGTTTTGCTAGCTCTTTTTCTACTCTTTTTGCAGTGTGTTCTTCCCTCAACTTGGATTCTCTTTTCTCTCTGTAATCATCATAGAATTTCTCTCTAAGCCTGGCTTCTTTCTAGGGAATGTCAAGTCATGTTTTGTTGCTACTCCATGAGCTATTGAGTGTCTCTCTACCAAAACTTTGTATCTATATGCTTCTTAATCCTTGTTCCAACAATATTTTTCAATTTTTTCAATAGTATGTCTTATGAATTATAGGTTACCTGCATGAAGTTTTATCTTCATACAAGTTCAATTGCTTTGAAGTGGAAAAAGTGTCCTAGGTCAATATAGGATAAACCTCTCGATTCGGCTTATGGTGAGGATTTACATGTGCAATTAAGAGGAAATAATGTGAATGATAGACCAGAGCTTATTCACAGTTAACACTGGATTATTGTAGGCTGAAAATGCGTAGAGTTTGCAAGAAGAATATAATGTAATCCTAACACAACATATTTTTTCCCTAGCCCTAAAGTTGCAAGTGTGCATGTTTAAAAAATGGCATAGCAGAGACAAGGCATGTGAATTTCTTTCAACGATGCCACCAACCCAATGAATATAGAGATTTTTAGCTGAGAATCGTAGGCCCCTTCCTCAAAGCTTGTGTGCTTTCTTGTATAGGAATGAGCGTAGAGCCCCTGTCAATCTCTAGACTACCAAAAAAATATTGAATATTTAGGGTAAAAAATGTGCATCTTTCTAACCCAACTAACCAACCAACAATAAATCATGGAAGCAAATTAAAATCTAATTGGTTATGGCAGAATGGTTTAATCAATGTTTAGGGTTGAAGGCTTCGCTATAGTTCCAGACAGGAACTAATAAGATTCATTATTTGACCCACCAATTAAATCTCACAATGGAGATGCTACTAGAGTATCTTATTTATACCATAAGAAAATTATAATGAAACAAAAATCTATTATGGTGATCAAGAGAATAATATTTTTCAACAATTTCAGAAACTAGTGATCACTATTGTAATCATTTTAAAAAGATGATAGCATATTCCACTCCAATAATTGTAGTAATTAGATGTTACACCCCATCTCTTACTTACTAGGTTACTTTTACCTTATAAGTAAATATGATGATAAACATAAATCAAGACTTTAATAAATTTGATAGGTGAATGAAATACTGAAATATGCATTAAGATGTTATTTCTTTTGAAGAAATGATTATGTTTTATATTGATGGAAAAATGTGATGAATGAATATCAAATGCAATATGTTTACTTTAATGCTTTGATGATGTAAATGATTTATGATGCAAATTAATTTCAAGTGAACTTCTAACTACCTATGTGATGCACTAAGTTGGATGCAGGAAGGAGTCAAGGCTCAAGTACAAGAGTGGGAGTATCACTTAAGAGAGGAGGTTGGTCTAGTAACCCTTAATAAGCCTAAATGATCAGACACACACTCACACCCTAGTTGGTCAAGTAGAGTCTAGTTAGTTTGGGAAATGGTAAGAAACCTCCTATCAAGGTTTTAGTATGTTTTGTGCTAGTATGTGGTTTTAGTCTCTGAATGTTCCTGTTTGGGGTTGTGTGATTCAATCTTCATGTCAAGTGAAAGTCCTTCATGTGTTCATATTTATATCTATGTCAATCACTATATACATCGAATGTATATATGTATATATGTATGAACGTTAAATCATGTATGTAATTACATAACATGCAAAGGGATATTAGTTACATGTTTATGACATATATATATGTACACATTTTGTGTATCTACTCATTGATGAAGAGGAATATATATGTGACTAATATTATTGAATATTGGATAATTTTTTACTTGTATATATGCACACATTTGATAATACATATATACATATGTATATATATTAATATACGTTATACTTTTGGAATATATATATTATATATATATATATATATATATATATATATATATATATATATTCAATTGGTAAATGATTATTTAATATATATATTAATATATAAGCATAGATATATATAATAATGGTTAATAGCATTGTGAATGTTAATTAATGGTGTTAATATATATAATACTTTATGAATTTAAAATGATATATGTGCATATATATAATGCACAATCATTGAAATATAAAAGACTAATAAAAGATGTGGCTAACCTTTTATATTTTCTTCCATAAACCAAATGTGCATGGATTAATATCGCCCCATTAAGTATTGCATAGTATATTTCTTTTCTTACAAAGAAAATGATATATATATTAAGGTTGCTAACTATTTTGGAAACCAACACACAAACTAAAGGGGGCCTGAATGTGCATATGCAAAGCATTGATGTTTGTTTGAATAAAGCATTATTAATAAGGCTTATGTGCATATAGCACTACCCTATGTTAATTCATTGTTTAGTGTATAGTATGTGCATGAAACAAGTAGAGACCAAGTCAAAAGAATCATGCATGAAATAGGAGTTTTGTGTATACATTGCAAAAGTAAGTGAATGTAGATTTTAACAATGTAAAAATAGTCTTTACCCACGCTATCTTAAAGGGTGCTAGTATATGAATATGTGGCACCAATACTGAAGTATATGAAATGCATAAGAAGTCTTTTTACTATGCTTAAGTCTAGAAAAGCAATATCTTAACCATGCGACTCAGTCAATGATAACATGGCAACAATATAAAGGGGTAGTCAACTTGCAAACCAAGTAGGAAACTTACTAAAAATCTTGTTGTTCATTTGATTCAGTAAAAGATTTTTTTTGTCTCTTGAAACAAGTCAACTTAGCAATTTGAAATGTGAGCACTGCTATATGTTGCAAATTTATGAGTTAGTTCGATGATTCATTGCATGGCGTTAAAAAGGTGGAAAAATTATTAGCTTTTTTGTAGCCTTTGGTTGTTCACATTTTAGTATATATAGAGGTGATCTCTTTACCATTGGGATAGACATTTCATTTTGATTACTCCATTGTTATTATATTGCAATTTTTGTGTGAGTGAGTTGAGAGCTTGAGAGTTAGTAAGTTGCTTGCTATTTTGCGTTAGTATTTGTTGAGAGATTCAAGAAAGGGCTAGAAGTGGGAATTAGGTTGATCTTAGAGGAAATAGCAAAGTGGGATTGAGGAAATAAGCTTGGAAGGAAGGATTATCAGTTCGAGCTTTTATATAGGCATGCTGATTTCTTTTCCTTTGTTATTTACGTTAGAAAGGTTATTTGATCATGTTTTCTTTGATTGGAAAGGAATTTATTAAATGTGTGTTATAATGCTTGGATATACTTGCAAGTTTCTAGGTTGTTTATTATATTTGAGATACCCTTAAATTTGGTTATACTTATAAAGATATATACCCTATATGGGAATTTACATGTTTGTGTTATATTTATACTATACGTAGATTTTCAATACAATATGTATGTAGTTTGAAATGTGAAATGTAAAAAATGTCGATGTCTTGAGGTAACTTGAATTTGTTAGCATATAATGCTAGGTAAACCCTTGTGGGAAATGAGGTTAGTTATACAACAAGAATGATGGTGTGATAGACATATCATCATTGATAGGTTGAGATGTTATCTAAACCTTATTGTTAATCTATACTTGATTACTTAAATCTCCTTGAAAGTAGGAAGTGAGTCTTTTCCCTAGGGTTAGGGTATGAACTTGATGGTTATATCAATATTCAACAGTAGGGTTGATAAAATGTAATGATTATGTTATTTCTATTCATAGAATTCTAGAAGAGGACTCACATTCTAGAAACCCAAAGTTGTAATAAGAAGAGGACTTGAAGGTGAAAAAGCACAAACTCTTCTCATGATGATATCCTCTAGATTATATACAAAAGTAGTGAACATTATAAACATGTGAATATTTGAGGTGTACCAAAAGAGAGGTTTTATGATTTTTTTATGATCACTTGGTCATTAATTTACTTTGATTAAAACCCTAGGTTGAGAATAACCTATTTGGTCAGGTTGATTACTTGATTATCGATTGAAGCAAATAGGTTAGGATTAACCTATGTGATCTGGTTGATCATTTGATTGTTGATTATATCTTGATTGAAGTCATTTATTTTTGGAGATTATAATTTTGATTGTGGTCATTTATTGATGAGATTATACCTTTGATGGGAGTCATTTATTGTTGAGATATACTCTTGAATGGAGTAATTTATTGTTGAGATTGTACTTTTCAAATAGAGTCGTTTAATTTTGTGACATTATGAATATTGTATGGTTAATTAGGTTATTCATGGGGTTAGAATAATCCATGTGAAAGTGGATAACCTAGGTATAGAGTATGGATAGTCAAAACTAAATCAAGCTAGGAAGGTGGGTGAAATAGATGAATCTCACTCGAAATATTGGGTGATGAATTCTTTGGCCAAAGTAGAGTAAGTAGTCAATTTTTTACATTGCTAGTTCACTATGATCTGAGTTTACATACTAGGCTAGGAATTTCATACATGTAGGTTGTAGCCAATGTATGGTAGCTCTAGATATGTGGAACACAACACCATGCTCAGAAAAGGCTAGGATTATGAGGTTACCAAACCAATCTCTTCGTCGAAGGGTAGGACCATCTTACCAGTTTGGTAGATGTGTGGGGGACCGCAGTAAGGCCATGGTTGGTGAAAAATCACTTGAGTGATGCTTCTCCTCATGCAGTTGGTGGCCAAGATTTGAGGATGTACATTTCAGCATTGGGGACAACTAGAATTTATGCACCAAGGAACAAGGATATATTGAATGTATGCACCAATGTTGGGACATCTGGACTAGTTTGTATCTCTATTTCAATAAGTTTGTTGAAGCTATATATGTAATCATGATTCCATCTCTATGGTAATTGTAAATTTGAAATGGTATCTTGAAAACATGTAATTTGAACACGTTACTTGTGTTAATGAAATGATTCTTTGATTATGCAATGGGAGAGTTTGAAATTCTTTGTTTCAAATGTGCATTAGTTATTTAATTGGAAAGAAAATTTTTATTACTCGTAATGTTAGTAACATAAACTATTAAGGTAAAACATAGAAAAATTATTGGGTAGAATAATGGGCACTATAGACATGGTATCAGAGCTACTATGTTTAGCTCTAGAACCTATGAGGTCATTACGTAGGTAATATGTAAACCTTATT
>VDFB02270651.1:192344263-192462808 GCA_007258455.2 Sequoia sempervirens
AAAGTGGTCAATAAGTCATCAAAGTTAATCAAGTCAACATAACCCTAATTCAAGCTTGGGGACACTTTTTACCCCGTTTTTTGCATAATCAAGTGCAGACACCTATCAGAAAAGCAAGTGCAGACCTGAGGCTACAAGATTTTGTCCTTAAATTCTCGAGATCTATAGGTAGACTAAGTCGCCACTACTGGAAAATTATTCTCGCTTCTGGGCCTAAAAAGTGGTTTTTGCATTTTTGGATACCCATTTGATAGATTCCTATTTCAGCAAGTTTTTGCAAAACTGGGACTAAGTCACCCAACCTGGCGTAAGTGTCCCAATCAACATTTCCAGTCAAATTTTTAGGATTATAGAATCCCCCAGCATCAAGTTTCAAATTCCAAGTTCACCTCTTCAGTCTTGTTCAGTTATTTCATCATTTACTTGCATTTTTAGGCATTTTTGCATATCACAGTGTGTTTTCCAGCAGTTTGCATTTCTTAAGTTTTGCATTATTAAATCATTTCATTTTCAGATCAATGCATTAGTACATCATATTTATACATAATACATCTCATTTACATTAACTTTGATTGTTAAAATTTGCATTTTGGACCCCATACCTCCCCTTTCTCCTTTTAGATGAAAAACCCTAGAAGGAGCAAAGTACCATTTGGGAAATCCAAAATCATTGTCCACATCTAGTATGCTAGAGGATGAAGATAGTATGTCGTCATTGGTAGGAATTGTATAATCTCAGGGAATTCCAGAGAGGAAGTGATAGATCATAAGAATAGTTTTGATCTTTCTATGTCAATAGAACTAGCATAATGTTATGGTGGAGTGACTCACCAATATAACCAATTTTGATTGCAAAAATTTGATTTAAAGGATATCAATCCTAAACAAAAAATTGTGTAAAGTGATTTCTTAATATTCTTGAGAAGGTTATCTCATATGGGAACAAGCAAGTAATGTTAAGGTTTTGTGTAAACCATGATCATCTTTTGAAAAATTCAATTGAATGAATGCTCAATTATTACTTTAAGTTAGCTTGTTAGGAAAAAGGGATAAGCCAAATATTTGAGGATTGTGGAGTAATTTACAATAACTTCTATCATTTAAATAAGATTCTTTGAAACATTATACAAGAAGAAGGGTTGAATTCCTAAAATCTAGGAGAAGCTAGGAAATAGGATTAACCCTAGATCAAAAAGGTTGTTAAAATGGAATAGTAGATTGAAAGGAACAAGGAAAAATTTGTTGATACAAAGCTTAAATTAAAAAGCAACATTATTATGCTTAAGGTAAATGGACAGTCTTGGCTTCTAAGTTATCTGATGGTGTAAAGACCAAAGGGAAGGATGGGACCCACGGTTTAGTGTGCAATGCATCGAAATTCCTTTTCTATTTGGGTTATACTAAGGATAATTGTATTAACTAATGAGAATGAGTTTTTCCAGTCACTGTGGTATAGGTGTCATATAGGATATGGTCACTATTGTACTTATGATGTACATGTGAGTTAATATAATTATGATGTATAATTATTTGGAGATATTTTTTTCTTGAGTACACAAGTTCTCCTTGTATGTTAGCACAGACGCTCAGTGCAAGGTCTAGGAAGGACGAGATTGCAAGGGGTTGTGCTATGAGGGAAGATTAGTTTGAATAATACTTATTTCCTGCATGAATTGGAAAATTAAATTTAAAAGCTTATTTGAATTTATATATATGTTTAGTACTTTAAATCATCGAGGATGATGATTCACAAGGGAGGAAGTATGTTACACCGTATTTCTTAGTTAATGGGTTACTTTTACCTTGTAAGTAAATATGATGATAAACGTAAATTAGGACTTTAATATATTTGATAGGTGAATGAAATACTATAGTATGTATTAAGATGTTATTGCTTTTGAAGGAATGATTATGTTTTATATTGATGGAAAAATGTGATGAATGAATACGAATTGCAATATGTTTAATTTAATGCTTTGATAATGCAAATGATTTATGATGCAAATGAATTTCATGTGAATGACTAACTACCTATGTGATGCACTAACTTGGATGCAGGAAGGAGTCAAGCCTCGGGTACGAGAGGGATAGTATCACTCAGGAGAAGAGCTTGGTCTAGTAACCCTTAATAATCCTAACTAAGCAAACACACACTCACACTCTAGTTGGTCAAGTAGAGTCAAGTTAGTTCGAGAAATGGTAAGCAACTTCATGTCAGGGTTTGAGTATGTTTTATGCTAGTATGTGGTTTTAGTCTTTGAATGTTCCTATTTGGGGTTGTGTGATTGATTCTTCATGTCATGTGAAAGTCCTTCATGTGTTCATATTTATATCTATGCCGATAAGTATATATATCAAATGTATATATGTATATATGTATGAACAGTAACTCATGCATGTAATTACATAATATGCAAGGGGATATCAGTTGCATGTTTATGAAATATGTATATTTGTACACATTTTGTGTATCTACTCATAGATGAAGAGGAATATATATGTGAATAATATTATTGAATACTAGATAATGTTATAATTGTATATATTAATATATATGTGTATATGCACATATTTGATAATACATACATACATATGTATATATATACATATTTGTATCTATATATATATATATACATATAAACATAAATATATATAATAATGGTTAATAGAATTATAAATGTTTTTTTTAAGCAAAAGGCTAACTGCCTATAATATATATTAATATATAGATAGTTTAATTACATAGGGGCCAAATAGATCTTGCATATACCAAAAGATGATTATAACGATCTGCATAAAGCTAGCTTTCCTTAATAGACTTGCCAAAATTCCCTTCTACCCACCGATCTTCTTCACGATACTCCCATTACCCCACTAACTATTCTTACCCACTAAGTTAATATTTACATAATACATTATTTTAGAGGCATAGTATGCAGCATATACAAAAATGCATAAATTAACAAAATATTTTTCACTAATCAACCCTTACAACTAGGCCCTAAACAAAATTCTCCCCCACTTCTTCATTAACAACAACCATAACTCGATTATTCGGTAAGGAGTGTAAGTGAACTATCACATTGATGTCTGGAACTTGTTGGGGAAACCTTGGTTGTTTCTCTTGAACACACTTATGTGACAACAGAATTGCTATTGCATGATATTTCTTCTTGAACTTGCTAATTGCCTCCATTCCTAGGTCAAACTGATACTTGACAAGTTCTTTGCACAAACACCCTAAACAATCCATCTTGATTGACATTTTCATTGATTTAAAAATTTCTATGTACTTGTTCTTGTGAATCAGATAATGCCTAGGAAATAGGTCTCCAATGTATGCCTCCCCCTACCAAATGTCATAGGCTTGAATGCTCTAAAGTAAGGAATTATTCTCCAAGTATATCTCTTTGACAGTCTTGTGTTATAATCATTTACCAGATCAACTATGTTGGAGACAAATATGGACACCAAATTTGAAGGGAAAATGATTCTTTGAGTCTGCAGGCTTAAAATTTCCTATATAAATGTGTTGGTTGATAGATTTGTCACTTCAATTAATACTCTTTGGCCCACACAAATGAAAACCTAACCAACAGTTGAGTCACTTGAAAAGGTATTTGCAAGTGCTCTCGCTTATTTTACAAGGTGCAGCTACCTTTGAATAATGCACAATGAATGGAAGCACAGGGTATGCTTTTAATTGGAAAGTAGAAAAGGAAACTAACACCTACCCATAACCATGAAATAGGTGTGAAACATCAAACCTACGATTTAGCAAATGCAGGTAAATGACACAAAGTTCATCTTCCCTACACCAACAGATAGAATCCAAGAAAAGAAAGGACAACAAATTCTTTTCAAAAGCCAATTTAATCCAAATCCAAAGTTTTAGAATTAAATGCATATACATTCCATTATAATAGAATGACATTGAAGAATAACCACAAGGAAACATATTTCATTGCCATCTAAAGAAAACATTAAGAAATTCAAAGATTCGAAAATATCTTCTTTATTTCTTTAATGCCAAAACATGAGTTCACAACTCCATCTCTGTACAATGAAACTACATGAAAAGATAACCTAGTTGCTCCCCCCCTTTCCTTTTCCACCCGAAAAAAATTCTATATTTATAATTTTCCCAGCCAAAATGTATCTAAACATAACTATTCATAATTATCTTTAAAGTAACTGACCTCAAGAAAGTGACCTTAAATGGAAGCGGTTACGTTACGCTAGAATTGGGTTACCACCGCTAATTACAAAAAGATGTCATGCAACGCAAGAAAATTAAACCACCACAAGTGGTGGGGTGTTCTACATATCCCACCATATCTCCATTAAAATGTTGTGCAGCTCGGCGCGTTCCTTTTCTTCTTCTAGGACAAAGATTACCCTTTGATAATGGGCGTAACTGGTCTTCTCCTTCCAGGAAAGTGTGTGCAATTGGGAAATAATATCTATTTGCTCTTCCTCGGACCAGTTCAAGTCAGGTTGGAGGACGGGCATAGGTTCATCATCCCATGTTTCATTGGTCGTAGGAAGCCCCATTTCAATTTTCCTTGGTCGATAAGAAAACATGACTCAGTAGTACCATCACCTTTCTCTGTAAACAAGCTTATTTAATTACGCTTGTAGGTAATGATGACCTTTAATCTGTCAATATCATGTCGCCACCTTAGCGATTTTTCATTACACTTACCATTTAAGAGGTCTAATTAATACACCATTGGTTGAGGAGTGTTCCTTAAGATTAAGCTCACATTTCATAACTCCTGAAAAGAAAATCACACAATACACTGTACAAGTGATTAAATGGGTTGGTGACATTTCAAAAACCAAGGAGATTGCTTGAAAGTTGTGAGGTCACGAAAAATCTAAACTACAGAACCACATGTCGCAGGTTCTAAGATTTCAACAACTTCCGATACACCGATCATTTAGGCAAGGATGGGGAGAAGGAAGGATTGGTTTGTTAGATTATTATGCAACTTCGAAACCTCACGACTTGGTAATGAAAACACAAGGTTGTGCGATAAATCTTATAAAACTTGCGAGGATCACAATGAAAAATGAATTAAAGGCATGAAATGGAGGTTGTTCTAATTTAAGGGAGGAAAATTGCATGTTTTAAAATTTAGAGAGTAACATTGGATCTAATTAGGGACGAGGAATATGAAGGACGAAGCAAGGAACCTAGAACTCAATGCGTGGACCAATGCAAATATCCATTGGGAAATAGAGTCAGAGAACACAAGGGACAAAGGAGCAAGAGCAAGCCAAAAACAAGACGCAACAGGGAAAGGAAACTACACTACGAACACAACAAAAAACCCTACTATGTACATGGTCATGAAGACCCTACCTCGAATGACTCCAGAATGATCATTCAAATCCATTGACAGGCTAAGAGAAATAATAGTCTATGCGGAAAAATTCCAGATGAATGAGAAGCACGCACACAACTAACTGCCAACTAGTGACCATCTTGATTAAAATGATGAGAATGGCTTCATATAAAAGTATTTTTTCGGTGACCCGATATTCAAGAAGTGAGCCTTTGTTGTACACCTCTCTAATTTGACAACTCATATCGACATTTCCTAGTATATGATTACCAATGTCGGTCTGAATGGCACTAGGTGTGACCTCGTGATGCACATGGCTTGACCAACCAGGAGAAACCATACCTTGAATTGGACAACCCACACAGAAACCATCAGATGAAAACTTCCTTTTGGTGTCACATGTATAGGTGGCTGCATCATTTGAAAATCTTGAATTTTGACCTATAACATATATTTCATTGTCCTTGCATACATTTTACTTTTCTGGCAGTAGGTAGAGAATCATTCAAATCAGAAGACCAATCATCAACCTCATGCAAAACTAGAAATGTATTAGACTAAAAATTTGCATTACAAACAATGTTTCAATGTGACTAAAGATTATCCCCAACTGGAACAATTTCCTCTTTCTCTATAAAATTTGATCTAATAATTTTATGATTTACTTCATCACCTATATTCATATCATGTAAATCAGTCATATCAACTTCTTCTCCACACAAAAATTCATCCTTACGTGCATTGAGATACCAATTTAGAATATAGACATTATGAGGTTCAACATCATGCATTTGACTACCCTCAATAGAACCATTATGGCTACTTACAACTGTAGATGCATAAAATTGGTCATATCTGATTAATCCTGGCATTTAATTAAATATTTATTATTTAATTAATTTCTCTAAAGTCTTCTACATATGATTAAATTTAATTAATTTAATTATATTGTTCATTTAGTTTATTCTTCTATGATGATTAAATAAATCAATTTTTATTTAATTATTCCACATCCATATGTCTACTTGATTAATTAAATAAATACACTATTTATTTTAATTAATTATCACTTTTTGAATTTAATTAAGTCTTTTTTATTTAATTAAATTTAAATATTTCTTTTCAAATCTTTCTTCTAGTTAATTAAATATCTTATTTAATTAATTTCATTTACATACCATTTCTTAAAAGTTTAATTAAATATATTTATTTAATTGAATATCTTCCATATCTTTTCAGAATCATAATTAAATATTCTATTATGAAATCTTCCATTATTCTTCAAAATCTGGGGTAAATATTCTATTTTAAGGAAAAAACCTTTGTGTCACCCATAAATAAATAATTGAATTTAATAATTCATTATTTATCTTCTTCAAAATCTTTCCATAATCTCACAAAAAATGATTTTTACAAATCATCTTCATCATCTTATCTTACCTCTTTTACAGAAAAGAAAACAAAATCTTGCTTTTTGTTTTCTTCTGTTTTTCTTCAGTCTTATCCATCCTCAACCATTCGATCTGCCAAGAATTTTCACAATCATTGATCATATCAGCCAATCAGAAGCTTTTGAAAAAATCTATAAATGGCACAACCAATCCAAGCAAGGGTTACACAACACACATTAGAGGAATTAGAGATTAATTGCATTCTAGCATTATAGCATTCTAGCATTATCATTATAGTTTATTATTCATAGCATCATCACAATTTGTCATCTTAGCAATCATGTTTTAGAATAATCATGTCTTAGCTTAAGCATTACATGCATTTCATATTCAATCTCGTTCTCTAGGAAGATTGTTCGTTGAGCCTAGCATACAATCTGAGAGCCAGCTGGAATCAATGAAAATACTGGAGATAGAGGACGATAGGACGACATCGATAACAGGATACTGATTTTGCAATCTCGATTGTTTTAAATATTATGTTTTTGATATAATGTCTTATTGGTGTGTTTGATTCATTCGTTTTTACATATTTAACGCTCACAAAATCGACCACACAACAACATCTTTTTGTTTAAAAATTTTGGCATTCAAATTCTTAAATTGAAAAGATTCAAATGCAAAATCATTCCTAACCTCTTCTCATAGCCTTACTTTTGTATCATTTGGCTTAGAAAACTTGAAGACTTTATAATCAGTTTGCATGCACTCTGGTGGAAGGATATTCCATACCTTTTCTTTATGTTGTGCATCCTCAGGTTGCTCTTCTTCATTGGAAAAAGTGAATGATTTCATTTCTATTGTAGGTAAGGAGGCTGAAACAACTTCATTTGTATTACCTCTTCACTGTTAACATTGTGCAAGAATTGTCCACTTTCTCTGTCATTTGATGGGCTTATAGATTCATCATTATCTTGTTTGCAATGCAAATAATATGCTTCAACTCTTCTATTCATATGAGGTTTAATTCCCACATCACTTACCTCTCTTTTACAAAAGTGTTTTTGATCAAAAACAGTGAGATTAGAGCACTCAATGGTGGGAGGCTGCGTATATTGGAAATCTATAGGCTGAGAAATTGGCCTTTGTATGATATGCTTCCTTATAATTTCACTACTCAAATTGTTTATAGACTAGTTCTTTTCCATAAGCCACTTAAAATCATATCATCCTCAATTTTGACAGCATCTTCTTGTGCAATTTTAATATCATTTACTTTACATATTTTTAAACAAAACTAAACATCTGGGTGCAAGGAAGAAATAAAAGTGAAAAGTTGCAGTTGCTTACTTGGTTGAATAGAGGTAGGTATCTTTCTAAGCAACCTATTGAGCCTATCCACAAATTTTCTAATTTTTTCACCTTCTTGCTTTTGGATATTAAAAATTTGATCTAGCAGAACAATTTCATCAACAGGGCCCTTATACCTTCCCAAAAACTTATCCTTTAATGAATGCCAATCAGTTATGCAATTATCTTCTAAATAAAAAAACCAATCTGCAGCAGGCCCAATAAGGAATTCAATAAATAATCCAACAAAAACATCTTCTTCACTTACCCCCAAAATGCCACAGGCAACCATGAAAGCCAGGTTGTGTTTTTCAGCATCTTGAGAACCTTCTCCATTGAATTTTGGAAAATACTTTCTTGATCCCTTAGGCAATGGTGAGTATATAGGCAAAGAAACGGGACCAAAATGATTTCCCCATGGTTGGGAAGAAATCAATGCCATAATGCAAATCTGAAAATTAAATTAGAAAAGGTCCTCATTGGAACAAAATGTGTCTGAGTACATTTCATCAAACAAAGTCACCAACCTCCGTCCTTAGGGAGGTACCTTTAAATTTCTGAGGAAAGAGACACCAATACTTCAATTATTATTTTCCCCAGCAGAGTCTCCAAAAATCTATTGGTCAACAGATTTGTCACTTCAATTAATACTCTTTGGCCCACACAAATGACAACCTGACCAACAGTTGAGTCACTTGCAATGGTATTTGCAAGTTCTCTCTACTTATTCTACAAGGCATATCTACCTTTGAATAATGTGCAATGAATGGAAACACAAGGTATGCTTTTAACCAGAAAGCAGAAAAGGCAACTAACACCTACCCATAACCATGAAATAGGTGTGAAAGGTCAAACCTATGATTTAGAAAATGAAAGTAAATGACACAAAGTCCATCTTCCCTACACCAACGGATAGTATCCAAGAAAAGAAAGGACAATAGATTCTTTTCAGAAGCCAATTTAATACAAATCCAAAGTTTTAGAATTAAATGCATATACAATCCATTATAACAGAATGACATTGAAGAATAAACACAAGGAAACATAGTTCATTGCCATCCAAAGAAAACATTAAGAAATTCAAAGATTCAAAAATATCTTCTTTATTTCTTTATGCCAAAACATGAGTTCACAGGCTCCATCTCTATACAATGAAACTGCATAAAAATATAACCTAGTTGCTCCCCCCCCCCCTTTCCTTTTCCCCCAAAAAAAATTATATATTTATAATTTTCCTGGCCAAAATGTATCTAAACGTAATTGTTCATAATGATCTTTAAAGTAACTAACCTCAAGATAGTGACCTTAAACGAAAGCGGTTACATTACGCCAAAATTGGGTTACCACCACTAATTACAAAAATATGTCATGGAAAGCAAGAAAATTAAACAGCCGCAGGTGGTGAGGTGTTCTCCATATCCTGCCATATCTCCATTAAAAGGTTGTGCATCTCGACGTGTTCCTCTTCTTCTTCTAGGACGAAGATTACCCTGTGATATTGGGCGTAATTGGTCTTCTCCTTCTAGGCAAGTGTGCACAATTGGGAAATAATATCTATTTGCTCTTCCATGGGCCAGTTCAAGTTAGGTTGCAGGACAGGCATAGGTTCATCATCCCATGTTTCATTGGTCGCAAGAAGCCCCCATTTCAAATTTTCCTTGGTCGATAAGAAAATAGGACTCAGCAATACTACCACCTTTCTCTATAAACAAGCTTATTTAATTACACCGGTAGGTAATGATGACCTTTAATCTGTCAATATCATGCTACCACCTTAGCAAGTTTCCATTACACTTGCCATTTAAGAGGTCTAATTAATGCACCATTGGTTCAGTGTGCCTTAAGATTGAGCTCACATTTCATAACTCCTAAAAATATAGTCACATGATATGCCGTACAAGTGATTAAATGGGTTGGCGGTGTTTTGAAAACCAAGGAGATTGCTTGAAAGTCATGCAGTCACGAAAAAGTTGAACTGTAGAACCGCATGTCGTGGGTTCTAATATTTTAAGAACTTTCGATGCACCGATCATTTAGGAAAGGATGGGGAGAAGGAAGGATCGGTTCGTCAAATTATTATGAAACTTCCAAACCTCGCGACTTGGTTATGAAAACACAAGGTTGTGTGACAAAGGTTATAAAACTTGTGAGGAACACGACTACAAATGAATTAAAGGCATGAAATGGAGGCCGTTCTAATTTATGGGAGGAAAATTGCATGTTTTAAAATTTAAAGAGTAACAAAATGTTAATTAATGGTGTTAATATATATATGTTTTTTTGGTAAAAGAATATAAGCCTATATATATTTATATTAATAATAGAGATGTACAAAAAAATTTAATTCCATGGCTCTCATCAACCTATATCAAGTAACCCTGAACCCTCCAACTTTTAAAAAAAATCAGCCCTATCCAAAATGTATCCCAAACACCTAAGATATACAGTATGCATCTTTATGAGAATTAGTATCAAAGAGAACTAAAAAAATTCCCTTCTCTAAATAAAAGACTTTAACAGACCCTTCCCATTCATCAAATAACAAATCCTTTAATATTTCTATATTAGGGAAAAGTTTCCAATACTTACATATTAGGGCACATTAGCATAGATCTTGAACTTGTAGATCTAAAAATTCATCAAAAAGAGTAACAAAGTACGTACCCTTTCGATCATTTTTCCCTAGGTCCAAGGCTTTAGCTGCCTCTTTCTATTGGTTTGTGGGAAGCAGTGGATTTTTCTTATTTGAATCATCTTCATGATGATGTTCTTTTCATCTCCATTGCACAGACCCCCCCTTCCTACTCTATTCTAACTTTCTCTTTCCAATTTTTTTCCCATTCTTCTTCTTCTTCCTCCATTGAAATGACTTTGTAGAATCCTTTCCTAGATTTGCTTGCTTTGAGTCCCTTGCATCCTAATCTTGGTTTGGTACCTTTGCATGTAGTATTGTCTACTTTGAATCCTTTGCATGTTGTGTTTGGTTTAGTGTCCTTGCATGTAGTATTACTTGCTTTGAATCCCTTGCATGTTGTGATTGGTGTGGTATCTTTGCATGCAATGTTCATGATCGACCTTTTGTAGGAACAACCACCCTTAGATTGGATAGTACCTACCCTTATTATTTATTTTCTAGAGCCTAAAGAATCTCAATATTCCTATCATAAGACTTATCATTACAAAGTGTTTCTCCATCAAATGGATTATTCTTAAAACCAACATCAATTTGACCTTATTGTTCTTGATCCTTTGTTTCTAAAACTGAAAACTGATTATTTTTCCTTAGAAATTTTGGATTGAAGAGAGTGCCTTGACGAGTCAAGTCAGATCTTTGAAAAACCCTTTCCTTTCCTTTTTGAAAACCTTATTGTATGGAACTAGACCTCAATGAGCTCCTCTCCTTTCTCACATGATGATCTTGATGAAACAAAGTAGATATGAGAGAACTCCTTTCGATTCCCTTCTGATTTATTACAATACCCTTTTGATATGTTTCCTTAATGAGAAATGTAAAACCTTCTACAGAATCCCTCAATGGGAGATGCTTTACAAAATTATCAAGAACCCTAGATAGATGTGATCTATTAATATTTTGATTCCTAAAATTTGATTCCCGTTCAAAATTCATTTGCTTCAAAAATAGATTTTGACCATTATAAGATAGAGAATTATTTTAAGGGAATCTACCAAAATGAGATCGGTCAAGACCCTCTTAGTGCAATGACTTGTCATCTACACATATGTCGAAGACAACTTGTTTTTCATGAAGAAGGAACCTATGTGGATGTTTCAGGCCCCAATGACTTTTAAAAACATTTTTGTTGACAAAAAAGGACCCTTGAGCAGCATGATTGTAACCGGACTAGACAAGAGGGCTAGGGCGTTGATAGTATTGTCGCTAATTTTCAAAATTGTGACTGTTAGATGGCCATTTTCACTTAGAGGCCATTTTTTTCTTGTGACTGTTAAACTAATATTTATATATGTTAATATATATATATATATATATATTTATTTATTTATTATAATGAATAATAATTATAACATATATATGTTAATATATATAATACTTTATAAATTTAAAATGATATATGCACATATATAATGCGTAGTCATTGAAATATAAAATACCAATAAAAGACATGGCTAACCTTTTATATTTTCTACCATAAACCAAGTGCAAATGGATTAATATTATCCCAATAAGTAGCACATAGTATATTGCTTTTCTAGCAAAGAAAATGATATATATATATATATATATTAAGGTTGCTAATAGTTTTGGAAACCAACGCACAAACTAAAGGGGGTGTGAATATGCATATGTAAAGTTCCTTAATGTTTGTTTGAATGAAGCACTATTAATAAGGCTTATGCATATATAGTGTTTCCCTATGTTAATGCATTGTTGAGTGTATAGTCTACACATGAAAAAAGTAGTGACCAAGTCAAAAGAGTCATGAATGAAATAGGAGTGTAGTGTATAGGCTGCAAAACTAAGTGAATGTAGATTTTAACAATGTAGAAATAGTCTTTACCTGTTCTATCTTAAAGGGTAACAATATATGAATATGTGGCACCAATGTTGGAGTATATTAAATGCATGAGAAGTCTTTTTATTGCAATTGAGTATGGAAAAGCAATATCTTAACCATAAGACTCAGTCAATGATAAGTTGGCAGCAATATAGAGGGGTAGTCAACTTGCAAACCAAGTAGGAAACCTACTAAAAAGCTTGTTGTTCATTTGACTTTGTAGAAGAGTCTTGTTGTCTCTTGAAATGAGTTGACTCAGCCATTTTAAATGCGAGGATTGTTATGTGTTGCAAATCTGTGAGTTAGTTAGATGAATCATTGCATGGGGATAAAAAGGTGGCAGAATTATTAGCTAGTTTGTAGCCTTTGGTTTCTCATATTTTAGTATATATAGAAGTTCTCTCTTTACCATTGGGATAAACTTTTCATTATGATTACTCAATTGTTATTCTACTGCAATTTTTGTGCAAGTGAGTTTAGAGATTGAGAGTAAGGATGCTTCTTGCTATTTTGCATTAGTATTTGTTGAGAGATTCGGTAAGAGGTTAGAAGTGGGAATTGGGTGTATCTTAGAGGAAATAGCAAATGGAGCTTGAGGAAATAAGCTTGGAAGGAAGGATTATTAGTTGGAGTTTTTATACAGGCATGCTGATTTTTGTTCCTTTGTTATTTACATTGGAAAGGTTATTTAATCATGTTTGCTTTGTTTGGAAAGGAATGTGTTAAATGTGTGTTATAATGTTTGGATATGCTTGCAAGTTTCTAGGTTGTTTATTGTATTTGAGATACCCTTCAATTTGGTTTATATACCCTATAAGTGAATTTACATGTCTGTGTTTATACTATACGTATATTGTCAATACAATATGTATGTAGTATGAAATATGAAATGTAGAAAATATCGATATCTTGAGGTAACTTGAATTTGTTAGCATATAAGGCTAGGTAAACCCTTGTGGGAAATGAGGTTAGTAATACAACAGGAATGATGGTGTGATAGATGTATCATCATTGACATGTTGAGATGTTATCTAAACCTTATTGTTAATCTATACATGATTACTTAAATCTCCTTGAAAGTAGGAAGTGAGTCTTGTCCCTAGGGTTAGCGTATGAACTTGATGGTTATATCAATATTCAACAATAGGGTTGATAAAATGTATTATATGATTATGTTATTCCTATTCATAAAATTCTAGAACAGGACTCATGTTCTGAAAACCCAAAGTCGTAATAAGAAGAGGACTTGAAGGTGCAGAAGCAAAAACTCTTCTCATGATAATATCCTCCAAATTATATACAAAATGAGTGAACATTATAAACATTTGAATATTTTAGGTATACCAAAAGATAATTTTTATGATCACTTGGTTGTTAATTTACTTTGATTGAAACCCTAGGTTGAGAATAACATATTTGGTTAGGTTGTTTACTTGATTATTGATTGAAGCAAATAGGTTGGGATTAACCTATATGATCTGATTGATCATTTGATTATTGATTATATCTTGATTGAAGTCATTTATTATTGGAGATTATACTTTTTATTGAGTTAATTTATTTATGAGATTATACCTTTGATGGGAGTCATTTATTGTTGATATATACTCTTGAATGGAGTCATTTATTTTTAATATTATACCTTTGAAATAGATTCATTTAATGTTGTGGCATTATGAATACCTTATGGTTAATTATGTTATTCTTGGGGTTGATAATCCATGGGAAATGAGATAACCTAGGTATAGAGTATGAATGGTCAAAACCAAATTGAGCTAGGAAGGTGGGTGAAATAGATGACTCTCACTCTAAATAATGGGTGACAAATTCTTTGGCCAAAGTAGTGTAAGTAGTGTAAGTAGGCCTTGTTTACACTGTTAGTTCATTGTGATTGGGTTTACATACTAGGCTAGGAATGTCATACATGTAGGTTATAGCCAGTGTATGGTAGCTCTAGATATGTAGGACTCAACACCATGCTCAGAAAAGGCTAGGGTTATAAGGTTACCAAACCAATCTCTTCGTCAAAGGGTAGGACCATCTTACCAGTTTGGTAGATGTGTGGGGATTGTAGTAAGTGCTTGGTTGGCGGAAAATTGCTTGAGTGATGATTCTCCACATGCAATTGGGGGCCAAGATTTGAGGATGTACATGCCAACATTGGGGACAACTAGAACATATGCACCATGGAATGGGCACATCTAGAATGTATGCACCAATGTTGGGACATCTAGACTAGTTTGTATCTCTATTTCAGTAAGCTTGTTGAAGCTATGTATGTAATCATGATTCCATCTCTATGAAAATTGTAAATTTGAAATGTTATCTTGAAAACATGTAATGTGAACTCGTTACTTGTAATAATGAAATGATTCTTTGATTATGCAATGGGAGAGTTTGGAATGCTTTGTTTTAAATATGCATTAGTTATTCAATTGGAAAGAAAAAATTTATTGCTCATAATGTTAGAAGCATAAACTATTCACTTGTGGTAAAACATAGAAGAATTACTAGGTAGAACAATGGGCACATTACATTAGATAAAATTTCAATTGTATGACCTATTAATAAAAAAGTAAAAATGATTTTTGGATTGTATCTTCTCCTCCCAAAACAAAATATTTTGAGTGAGTCTATTGAAGAGTGCTCAATGAGTAGCACTACTAAAATAAAGATTAAACATCAATTTGAAACCAAGGAATATGAAAACAAACTTGTAAACTTTATTTTGTTGACTTGCATGCAACCTAAGAATGAAACATTCAAATTTTTTGGAGGAAGGTGATGAAATGATAGAAGAAAAGGTTTCGTGTCATCCTATTTTTTATTATTTTTGAAGATATTTTTATATAAACTATTATAGTTTTATCACAATAATATACCTCTTGGTATAAATCCACTAAATTAAATACATATTGGAAAAGATGAAAAATAATCACATACCCTTGATAACAGCAGTGATTTTTGTTAATATGAGAGAATGAAATGTTATAAATGCACATGGTTGAAGAAAATAGAATCATGACATAAAAATTCCATGTACATAGTGATTATATTATAAAAGAGGCTAAAAATATCATTTGTGACGAATGTACAACAAAAATTATAGATATTTCATGGACTAGTGAGAATCCAAAAGTTCTTCCCCTACACTCTATACTAATTAATTTTTTTATCATAAGAGGATGAAATAATGAATACCTTATGTTGAACTATTTAGTGGGCAAGAAAATCCCAAATCTATCTTTAAACATGATTTAGCTTAGTTTTTGAGGTTGTTTATAAAAAAAATTTGAAGAGATGAAACTATTCAAAGAAAAATAGACAAGTAAAGGTTAGTAAAGTAGAGTTATTCATATTATACCACAATACAAAGTCTTTATTCTCAATTCCAGTAGAGTTATTCATATTATAACTCAATACAAAGTCCTTATTCCCAATTCCAATCTTAAGGCATCAAATGATGAATTCCTTGGTGGTGAATATTTCAATTGCACTTCTACATTGATTATAAAAGTAAATACCTCTATTAATAAATCTATGGTCCATGGGTACATGTGTATTATCCTTTCTCCTCCTTCGTGATTAGACATAGAAGTTTATAATTTTATTTTAATGAGAAAGGATGTAATTTATTTAGTTAGAGATGATCTCATGCTCCTTGAATTTATTGTTCATGAAATAAATTTATAACCTAAACTAATAGAAGTTTTCTCACCTCATATTTTATACATATCCAACTTGTGATCTATTTCTATCAAATTCAATGGTCAAAAATATATTTATCATTAGGTATTGATACATTTTATATAATATATTGAAATATGATTGATGGTACACAAAGTAACATTGAAGTGATTTAAGAGGATTTTGAGATATGGTACTTTTTTCCCAAATCTTATATCTTTCAAAAGACTTTGAATCTCTCATCATGAAAGAAAAATGAAAATTTGGTTCAGGGATGCTTCATGGATACAATTTATTATCCTATATAAGTGTATATTTTTTAAATTTGTCAATGGATTCACTTGATCTTAGTGAATTAATTTAGGTATGGGTCTCCTACCATTTACATAGGTTAACTAGAATATTTTTTTGTGTTTGTTTATTTTAGTGTGTGTATTTTATTGTTTTTTTCATTTTTGGTTTTTCTCAAAGTATTATCTTATTTCTTGTTATTTTGTGTAAACTTTTTACTATATAGTCCAATAGATAAAACACTAATTATTGTTAGAGAGTATAGGTTCCTACTACATCCATAAGGTCCTTGTCTTTAGTTAGATCCAATTGTTATCCTTATTTTTAACCATAGTAAATTTTAAACTTTTCACATACTTTAAAAATGGATGTATCATCAAATCAATCTTTTGAATATCATGTTGATCTTCCAAGTTACATGTGAAATCCGTTTATCACCTTATTTTAATCAAATACAAAATATAAAAAATTAGAATCATGAAGTCTTATTTTTAAATGTTTTCAATTGTTTTGTAGTGTGAATTTAATTATCAATTCAAGAATGTCAAACATTGGTTGCAATCACAAGTCAAGTCACCAAATCTTGTCAACTTGATAATCTCTAGTTAAAAATATTGGTGGTATAAATAAAAGTTTTAAACATGTTTTGACAAGTACATCACCTTGAGGAACCTATCAACATCTTTATTTCTCTCACAACATGCAACTTCATAAAGTCATAACATGTTTTAAAAAATGAAAATAGGTTTATACGAAATTTTCATGAGGTTAAAACATATTGGCATAGAGATATTTTACATTCAAGTGAAAATTCATAATTATTTTAAAGTTTTCAAGTGAAAAAAGTATATTTTACAATACAAATTTATTAAATTTTCTAATCTTGTATGTGATTATTTAAATCAGTTGATTAGTGAAAATGCAATTATGATGTTTATTTACATTCAAAAATAGATTTTTAAAGTGTTTGTAGGAAGTCATCAATAAAAATATACAAATTGGGTGATTTGCATGCATAAGACACAAAGTACAAATTAATTCAAATGGATTCGGAAATCTATAAATATTTTCATAGTTCAAGGTTATTAAATTTTATGACTTTAAGAAAAAATTGTTTAATTGTAAAATATCAAAGTTTTGATATAAAGTTTCAAATTTGGTGGGTTAAATTATATCAATTAAAATATATAAATAAAAAATTAAACTCCAAGGGACTCATAGAAGTTCAAAGTACATTAAAATCCCCACTACCCCACATTCCCACAATCCCACAAGGCATATAAGGGAAAAAGTTTTTTTTTTGGAAAAAAGAAAAGTAGAGTCCCAAGGGAAGTAAAGGAAAAGTATAAGTGGGATTCTTAACCCTCATTTACTTTTGCATACTAAATTTATACAAATATTTATAATAAAAAGACAACAAAAAGTAAAGAACTATATGGAATTTTTTCCTATGTGAATATTTACACACAAAATATATTTATAAATAAGAAAAGTAAAAATAAATAGTCTCAAAGGAATTTCATGCACATTAAGTATGCAAATGAAGATTTTGTTGAATAATTATTTAGAAAATTTTACATATCAACATTGTATATCCATCTCAAACAACCTCATCACCTACACCATTATTATAAATTATAAATAGGATTACATATAAAGTATTTATTTTGAAAGCATTAAAAATTTCAATGGAATGCAATTTCTAGGCCTATAACCAAAGTGAGAGATTTAGAGTAGAATAAAAGAAACCATAAGAGTATAAAGGTATAGTAACAAACACAATTTATTAGATTTTTTAGTTGCAATTGTATTGTAGACATACAAGTAAATTATGGAAGAAAATAAATTTTATATGAAAAGTTTGAAAAAACTTCATATATAGTAACTACCTCATTGAATGCCATAAGAATAGGATATGTATACATTGGATTTGTTAATAAGATTTGAGAAATTTTCAAATTAAATACAATTGATTAGAAAGTATAAATATAAATTCTAAATTTAAAATTATTTTAATGTATCATGATAAAACTAGTCAAAGTACTATTGTTAAGATCAATTAGGTAGATTTTTATTACTATTTATAGAATATTTAGAGAAGGAAATAGTTGGGATTTCCATTAAGACCCAATGAATTGTGAAGAGAATGGAATATGGGTCTTATATATGTGCAAGAATTTTATAGTCCAAAAAAATAAGTCCATAATCTTTCACCAACATTGTAAATGGTTGCTTTGGCGGCTGGGCTACAATTGGCTGTGGTTTGGGTGTTGGGGGTTGGGCTGTGGCTGGCTATGGTTTGGGCATTGGTGACTAGGATGCAGTCATTTCTAACTGTTGTGTGTTGGAAGCGGGTGTGTCTTGTGAGGCTCCGGTTCTTTATAGGATGTGGCTCAGGGTTATGGCTTATTTTGGACTCTGACCAGTGTGATAGAGGTGTGGTTGTGCTTTCTAGTTTGGCCTTCTCCCTATTTCTTCCCTACAAGGGTTCCTCTTGCCTTACTTGGATCGCTCTACTTTCTTTTTTTTTGGTGTCGCCTTTTGGTTGCCCTTGTTCTTGGTGCTCAATGGTGGAGGTCTTTGGTTTGCCTCTGGTGAAGTGGTTTGTGGATAGTTATTGGAATGTTTTAGACCCTGACTGGCATGTAGGGTTGGAAGTTGCTCTTCATTGTCTTACCTGTTACCCACTCTCTTTTTTGGGGGTCTTTCTTCACCTTTCCCTGCTTCTTTCTAGTACCTTTGGCTCTTTTTTTAGTGCTTGTTTTCTTGGGCATTGTAGTTGCTCTTCTCTAGGTCTTGCTTCATAGCAGTGATGTTTCTCACTTGAGCTCTTGTGGGGAGTGTTTCTCTTGGTGTTGGGTGCTTGGGGTGGCCTTGGTGGAGTGGTTCTTATCCCTCCTCATTTTTTACTATTTTTGTTTCTTGGAAGGCTATTGTCGTTGGTGGATGTGGTTGATCCCATGGTTCTATTGGGTGGTTTTCTCTCATATTGTTAGTCTCTTTTGCTAAGCTCTATGCTCTCCCCCTTTTGGGTCTTAAAGTTCATTTTTCAGGATAGGGGTGTGCTTATTTTGATTCTTGTGCTCCTTCAAATATTCTAGCTTTTGGCTCAGATGTTTCTTCCTTCGTGGCTGTTGGTTTTGGAGAGCTCTATTTTTTCTTCCTTTCTCCATTTTACTGACTTTCCAAAGGATGCTATGGTGTTCTTTTATATGGGTGTAGCTACTTCCCTTCATTTTTTTTAGCTATGGTCTTCTTTGGAGGTGGAGAATACTCCTTCGAAGGTGGAGCCATGTTCTTTTGAGGTGGAGAGGTGGGTTGTGAATCTGGTGGGAAGTTCTATTTTCTATACAGGCTAATGGTTACCTGGATGTTTCAGGAAGTGTGTTGTTGGTTGGTGTTGATAAGTGTTGTGTTGCAATCTGGTTGTTTCAGGTTGATGGTTACCTAGCCATTTTAGGTAGTTCTTGGATGCAAGTTCTTGTGTAATTAGTTGTTTTGGGTTTAAGGTTCCCATTAAAACCTTTTCTATTTTGTGAATATTTGTGTACTCATGTTGGTTATTTGATAATCTACCTCTAGTTCATTGTTGGTTGTCTTTGTTCTATGCTTTTGCAGCTTGGTCTTTTTGTGTGGGTTTTAGGTCCCCGTCAAAACCTACTTGTTAATGGTTTTGGGTCCATTCAAAACCTGTTGTAGATGGTTTTGAGCCCATTCAAAACTTGTTTTCCCCCTTAATAAAAATATTGCAAATGGTTCAATTTAAGCCAAATACATCATATGTTAGACCTTAAGGTTGCAATATCAAGTGACCAACAAAGAATAGTTGATAAAATCAATCTTTTATTAAAAAACTGATATTAGAAAAAGAATCTCTTGTAAGGGCTCTAATATAGAATCATTAAAGTTACTAAGCTAAAAGATTATGTTAGTGTGAATGGGGTATATTTTCTAACTAGTCTATTTGCTCACTAGTTCTCTACATAGGTCCCTTTCACACATATTTTACTTAAATACTTTTTCCTTTATCCCACATTGATTGTATTTTTAGTCTCTTGGGTGGTATATCTTGTATAGTAACCTATTTATTTTATTGCAATCACTCATGATTGTATGCTTTTCACTCATGTTGAATATAATTTAGTTTACTCTATCATTTTTTATTTTATCTTAATGGTTTCCTTTCACTCATTTACATTCTTTAGTGGCTTCACAAAAAGTCTTATATTGTATTAGAGCACAATTGTAAGTTGTGGGTTAATTTTAAGAATATAGGAGTGAAAATCTATTATTTTTGAAATCTCACATGTATGATATTCTCTTGTATCATTAGATGATCTAGAGAATAAAAAAGTGTAAAAAAATACTAGATTATAGGGGTTCCTTTCCTAACTTGCTAGTTGTAGGTGAGGATATGGAAATGCAACAAGGTGAAATAACACAATAATGATGCATAGAACACACAAAAATTAAACCTTGACACCTCCAAACTTCATGATTGAGCTAAATAGGTTGCACCCTAAGTCTATTAATGTGCTCTTTATAGCTATAAATATGGATTTCTCTAAAAAAAATCAGCGCAATCTTGTTATAAATGGAAAAGTAGGAAAGCACGATGAAAAACATGAGGTTACTTACTATAAACTTGGTAAAAATGGAGGGTGAAAATTATATTTATAAAAAAGAGGCTCAAATGGATGGAGGGATGAGATCTTTGCACAATATCAATGGCTCATGTTGAGGGGTGCTCTCAAGAAAGGGGGAGAGGACAAGTGTCCTATGAGGTTTAATAGAGAATTAAGGTTTAAATGAAGGTGATTAAGTAATATTATAAAGGATTATGATAGGATTCCAAGAGAGGTGAATCTTTGATTTTTTTCTTATCTCTGGGGAGGTGGAATTTAAAATTAGATTTTATGAGTAGGACAAAGATGGCCCCATAAAATGCCAATAAGGGTGTGGTTTGGTGGTCAAGTCGCTTGGTTGTAGTGACAGCCACAAGGGTTCAAACCCTCGTTGGGCCAAAGTGCTTGCAGGCCTTGTGCCTTCATTGGGCCAATGAGCTCACAAGTTTGGTAGTTTCTTGTGGTTTCTTGTACCCATTTCATAGCTCCAATCAAAAGTGTTTACCCCTAATAATATGGGTGCATTGCACCTTTAAAAAAAAAAGATGGCCCCATAAAAAGTAAACTAAAAAGGTGCCATTTGTCTCAATTGGATTTAATGAGGGAAATGTGAGGATTTATTGGGTAAACATGTAGGCAAGCATGTGAGGAAGAGTGAAACATGGCAAGTGATGGAATTTAAAATTGAAGAAAAAAGTTAAGTGTGATTTAGAAAAGGATAATTAATTAATTAATAGGTTTTAGAAGAAATAAATGGCAATGACTAAAGTTGTATTGATTAAATAATTTAACCTTTTAGAAGAATGAGACAAAAAGAAAATTAATTAAATAAAATTGAATTAATTTAGAAGAATCGGGAAATAATTAATTAAATAATAAGATATTTAATTAATTGCAAGATAACGAGGTAAATTAATTAAATTTAAAATTTTAATTAATTTATAATGCAAAGTTAGATTTGGGGTGTCTACAGTAGGTGTATTATTAGAGTTTCCTAGAGAAAATATGAGTTCACCATTGAATATAGAGTAGTTGAGAAAGCCATATTTTTATTTTCTTTTGTTCCAATCAAACATCAAAGGTTATATCTCTAAGGGTTTGAAGATCATAATTTTTCTATTAGATCTAGCATTTTTCTCATTTTTGGGGCATTCTAAGATTAAGTGGACCCTGTTTTTTAAAGTCGAGCCTTATGACCTCTACTCTATAATTAATATTTTTTTCATTTTTTTAAGTGTCATAGGGAACTATAGTGGCATGTTGCTAGTGCCCCACTATCAACAAAACACACAACACAAAATTGTAACACTACCTTTTCTCTACCATTGGTGACAATTCCAAGTGATTCCACCTTTACACACACCTCACTAATAAAAAAATACCTATCCATAACATAGTGATTTCTTGTGCCTAAAATATAGTTTTTGTTCAAATTTGAGTGGGTTTTGACCCTTTAAGGTGGTTTTGACAGAGAGAGAAATGGGATGGTGGGGAAGGGAATGGGTAATGAGGCTAGGTAAGAGGACTCCCCAAAAACACATACGGGGGGAAATTAGGGTTAGGAGGCCTATAAATATGCCCATGGGTTCCATAAAAATTCATTTTAACTTGTTGATTTGGAGAGCAGAAACATAGCAAAGGAGAAGGAGATGGCTTAAGTTCCTCACCATTTGTATCACACGAAGCGGGTTTGGGAGTGCTAGTGTCCAACAGAGGAAAGTAATCTAGTAATTACCCAAACCAAGGGCTTTTGGGGTAGCTAGGGAGTAATAAATAAGGGTAGAATAGGGTACAAAGGGAAGGAAAATAGAGGCATGGTTTCATGAAACCATGCTTAAGGGAACCATTTTGATGCTTGTGTTGTATGAAATGGCACTTGCATATGAAATGATTCTTGTGTTGCACAATCATGCCCATGCATTGATAATTGATGCATCCAAGGGAAAATACACTTGCATGAGGAACTACACTTGGGGGTTGGGATTCGGTGCTTGCATTAGTTAAAACTATGATTACACCTAGATTGGTGCTTGTGTGTGGAAAGTACATGCCTATGTAAAGAAAAATCATGCTTACACTTGAAAAGGCACTTGCATAGGGAAAGAATGAACTTTCACATGAAAATGTATTTGTATCGATTAAGGATGCGTTTGCACATGAAAATGTATTTTCTTCGAGTAAGGATGCACTTGTGCATGAAAACGTGTTTTCACTGGGTAAGGATGCACTTGTGCATGAAAATGTGCTTGTGTTGGGTAAATATGTGCTTGGGCCTAGAAAGTGATGAGGGCCAAGCCACCTGAAACCACACAAATCACAATAAAGATACCAACATAGAAGATGCGAGATAGAAAAATAACTCACTTTCAATTATTTTCAGATGATGAAATTACAAATTCAAAACTTACATGCTACAGCCTCATGGGCTTGATTCATTACAACAAAATCAACTTTGAAAAGAAAATATATTATTTGGAGCCCAAAATCTGCACTATTGGAGCCACCTTCTACAACCCCCACTTAACCCTTTTTATTTTACCCAATAACCACCCTAGAATGTTCTAGAAAGTTCAACTTTCCCTTTTGTTTTGGCACCAAAAGTCCCACCTTTTGATTTCTGGCCTAGGAAGAAATTTTAATGAAATTCACTTTTTAGAGGGACAACTTCACGAGGCCATACCTTTTGATCTAGGTGTCTGATTTGCTATTATTGCATATCATTGGAAAGTTCTCAAAGAGATCTACAGCACACAAACCTACCGTAGTTCGGTTCAGCAACCTTTTGACTTGTTTTGAGGCCTCTAAAGTCTTCATATCTAAAATTGAAGTTGCATTGGAGAAATTTCTTGGGACAAAAACTTTAATATCTCCCAAACTGTGCAGGGTATTGAGGTGATTCTTTCACAACTGGAAAAATATTTCAATTTTGCTCCTTGGGGTAAATTTTCACATCCATATGAGCCCGTTTAGGCCAACTTACAAAAAATAGTAAGTGCCCATTTTTTGTTATTTTTTATGCCTAAAAATATTACACCCCTTAAGTGCCATCATAAGACTCAAAAAAACTAAAGAAAATAAAGAAAACATTTTTTTTGGGGTGATGCAAGATTTCCCTACACTGTTGGATGCTCCTGCATCAGAAAGAAACCTATGAGGGGTAAAAGTGTGTTTTTTAAAGGAATTGTGTCTTGAGGATTTAGGAGAGAATAGACTTGATCTTGGACAAGATCGATACTGAGTATTAGGATTGCAGACAAGCGAGCAACAACTGTGGGTGATGATGTAGCTAAGGTACCAACTAGTAGAGATTGATGATGAGTGGATAGGGATGATAGACCTACTTATATCTCACAAATGCCTCGGTTGAGATGGATAGGGATGATAGACCTATATTATATCTCATGGATGCCTCGGTTGAGAGTGCATTAGGATATGATGACTGCTCTTGTGGAGTGATGGCATAGTGATATGAGAAAATTTGATCTCCCCATGGGTGAGGCAATGGTGGTCCTAGAGGATTTCTGAAAAATTCTAAACCTCCCCATTCAAGGCGAGATAGTGGAATACGACTTGATGCATGTAGATGTGGTGCTTTAGCAAGCTTTTATGATTGATGATCTACCAGTATGGGGTATTGAGCTAGATTTGGAGGCCAAGATGGGTGTTCTACCACAATTATCCCTTTTAACCACATTGATATCAAGGGTCCTTGTACCAAATTGGAGATCTCGAGGGTTTTCCGTTGGCTAGGCATGAGTTTTGAACAAGATGTTGTTAGACAGTATCATTTTTACATGGGGTTCTTATGTTCTTATGGAGTTGTACTATAAGATTAATTTGGAAGTATACAGGAATGGGTGAAGCTTAGGATGTGGTGTGATCCTACTACACATCTAGTCGTATGAGCACATTATATTTTGTGACCAATGGTGGATAGATGTTGAGGTTAGGGGATGCCTTATATGTTTTCTTATTCTTCATTCTTGTGCCATAGGTGGTTAGGGAATTTTCTCTATTAGAAACAAGTGATTAATGAGATGGAAATTTTCATTTGGTACCTATATCAGGAGTGTGAGGTTTGGGATGATTATGATCAACATCCACCATATGTGCAACATACACACTATTTGATAGGCTAAAAAATCAATGATTATCGAATGGTATTCATCAATTAGGGCTATGCAATAGTTTGGCTTGCAGTAGGAAATGATGAGATAGGAGGAAATGTTTACATAATTTATGTGATGGAGAGGGGTTTGATGAGGCTATATAAAGCCTTATATAGCTAGGTAGGATTGGTAGAATACTCTGACAGTACCACTCAACCATCATTATATAGTGATAGATGCAAGGACCACTCTAGACTATGATTCATGGTGGGTAGGATGTAGGCTAGTATGGTTTACATTACCATAGGATCAAGTAGTGGCCAAGTATGATGATAGAGATGATAGTGTTGAAGGATATGGGTGATGGGTGCAACAGAGAGTTGATCCTAGAGGTAGGTAGAGGACAAGAGGCCCTAGTTGAGGAGGATGTTTCTATGGAGGAGGAGGTATTATTTTAAGGAGCCTGATCATGCTCTAGTGTTAAATTTTAGTGACTTTGGGAGCCACAGTCTCCCCCCAAATTAATTCCCTATATTTTAATAAAGAAATTTATCATTAATTCTTGTTACAAAATAATTTTGAAACTACCCCAAATTATAATAGCTTCTTGCGTGCGTGAGAATATTTTTACATGCAAAAAATTGAGTGTACAATGGGAGTTGAGAAGATTGGTGGTTAGAGAAATAACATGGAAAAATGCACAGGTAAGTTAGAATGCCTTGTATTTGGGGAACATAGCAACAAAATTTGGGCAAATTGTAGGTAGTTTGAAGATATTTTAATGTGCAAGTAGTTGTAATATTACTGCAAGTTAATGTACTTTGTGTTTTTCTATATATTACTAAATATGGATTGTTGTTTGTGGACATAGCCCACATTGGGTGAACCATGTTAATTTTTTTGTTTTTATTATATGCATTAGTTAATTACTTAATTTAATTTCTCTATCCTACTTGAAAATCCCAATAGGAGGATGTAGAAATTGGAGGGGAGGACTAGCCAAATGATGAGGGGGATATTCAGGTACAATTGGGATTGGTTATATTGGAGCAAGATCAACTAAGGATCAAGTGAGATCAACTGTAGACTCAGCGAGATGTTTCACATACATAGGTGAGTAGGTTATAGGGATTATTGGATGGAGCCTATGCTAGAGATGGAGGAGAGGGGGATGGTGGGGCACAACTAGCAGTAGTGATAGCTAAGAGGGATACAACCCAATCCATAGCAGATAGGGCATAGGTAGAGGTGGAATGATTGAGACATTAGCAAGATATAGATAGATAGGGAGTCGCAAGTTAGGGTATGTAAGATATTCTATCAAATTTGATGCATGTGATGTGAGAGATACAAAATTATTGCACCCTATATGATCAGGAAATGTCAACTGAGTAGAGATCTCTAAGTTTCAGAATGAGCAGTAGGTTGCACAATTAGGGTCAGCAAGGTCAAGGCCATCAATTGGTATGAGGCCACCTCCTCCTCTAGGTCCTCCACCACCACCATCTATAGTATGGGGGCTATCCCATTCAAAGGAGGTGGGCATGAGCTAGGATGACATGGATATGTGTCATGCCCATGGGGCGTCAGTTTTTTATGCATATTGTAGAGCCACTTACACATTTGTATCATGACATTTATTATGATTATATATATTATATTGATGATTTTGTGGTGATGATGATGTATATATGATTTATGGATGAATTTTTGTTATGTGTGTTATGATTTTGATGCTATGGTTTATGGATGATTATGTAAGTGTTATGTGTGGTTTTATGTATATATTTAGTTTATTTTAAGGGAAATTTTTCAATGATTGATGTAATGAATTTATGAAAATGTGATGTATTAGTATATTTGGATTGTTGTATACATTTTAATTTATGCTGAAATTATAAATTATTGATGTAATGAAATTATGATTTTGTGATGGATGTATAAAATTATGGGTTTCTATGATATGCATGCAAGTTGGATGGATGTATGAAAATTATGATTATATGTTATATATGTTGCTAACATGTCTATGTAGGTATAGGATACAAAATAAAATAATGATTAATGGATGATTAATGAAATATATTTCTAAGAGTGATTGATGATATTATTTATGGAAACTATGTATGAACATGATGATGAATTGCATTTTGAGAATTATTATAAATTAGAAATATGAATGAATACATGAACAACTATAGATGATTATAGATTTACTATGGATTTGATTTATGGAAAATGTGAATGAATATTATTGAGTATAAATGATTACTTATGGGTTAATGAAAATGAAAGTTAATGTATAGTGAAAATGTCTATGGATAAATACAAAATAGATGAAATGAATTAATGCAAAATGATTTTAATGAACATGCAAAATGCAAATGAATTTTAATATAAGTGGATTAATGCAAAAATTATTAATGGATTTTATTATGATAAAATGAATGGAAGATTATTTTTATTTTTTGTCATGACACAAAATGTAAAGGGCACAAGCTAGGTGGGGTGATGAGATGAAATAGTTGGGATGATAAATTGAAGCCTTAGGATATGGGATTATGAGGTGGGGTGGGTATGGAAAAAGAATGAGAAAGGAATGGGTTGATAAGTATACTAAAAATATGGTGAGCAATCCTAAAATTTAATATAGCAAAGGAAATTATGCCCCAATGGTAGATAGAACCAATGGAGCGGGTGGAGCCTTTGCATAGACTTAGACTCTCAAACAAAAGGTTTTCCTAAACATACAATTTCATTCGCAACCTTGGTGCATTTTGGAGGGAATTATATTCAATATATATAAAAGTCCCTACTACACAAAAGTCTCGATAATAACTTGGTGGATCTATGCGAAGAGTAACCCTCAATATGTAGTGAAAAAATTCACCTCCACTTAAGGTGGAAAGTAGCCTTGGTGGGTCATGCAAAGGACAACCACTAACATAACATACAAAAATAATGACAATGCCCCATTTTGCAACAATAAAAACACACCAAGATATATGTAGATCTAGGTGGTTTCAAGTAGGTATCTCCATGGCTCAAAAAGATAAACATGAAGATTCATAATGCAAATGTCCTACAACCAACATATCTCCTGCCAAAGGTAGGATAGGTGATGGTAAATATTATTCCAAACTCGAGAAGGATATATCCCTATGGGAATAGATGATATGATTGGACATGGATGGTAGGTAATGGTAAATAGGGGTTAATGGATGCATTAGGATCTAATAATAATTTCAAGAAAGTGAATGAGCATCTATATATTTATTTTTTATTTTTACTTTTGGGTAATTCGTATGATGCTCAACAAAATATGAGGGAGGTATGATGGGATAACCTTATTATGGGTGAAGATAGTGAAAATATGTAGTTTATTATGAAATATGACTCAAGTAGGTCTAAAACCAACTCAATCTGAGTCAAAACTTAGGTATTCCTTTTTTATTCCATTAAAGCGGGCAATAAAAGGTGGAGAAATGGTAATCCTAGTGTTAGGGGAGGTGATAAGAACATTAGTTTAGTTGTCTAATTAATAAAAATGGTGAAAGGGCATAGTGTGGGCAGTATGGGTGGGTGAGATTATGCAATCTATGTAATCAATCTGATGGAATAGGGAGAGAGATGCAAGATAATTTTGCCATTATGGGTGGGTAAAATCATGTAAGTTGGCTCATAAATTTGGTGGAATGGGGAGAGGGATGCAGGAGACTTGTGCTTGTATGGGAAAGGCGTGTAGTGGAAAAAGTTATGCGGGTTGTGAGATGAGAAGGGGAACAAGCTCAAATGGGAGGTGTTTTGTAAGAGTTTGAGTAATAAGATGGTGTATGGATAGGTGAGTACATTCTATTAAAATCCTCCCCATTATAAAATAGTGGAGGGTGAGATTGAGTGACAATATTCAAGCCATGAATGGATGTGAGTAAGTGGAGGATGCATGATTGGGAGGATGAATGAGGTGGATAAATCTAAGTAAATTGTTGATGTGACTACAAATGACACTTATTTAGTAGGTTTTCACCATGGTACTTTCCCAAGGCACCACAAATGTGATTTTAACCATTAGACGCATTATTTATCTTTACTTTTTCTATTTTTTTTATTTTTTGGGGATTTTTGATTTTTTGATTTTTTTGCATTTTCTAAGAATATAATTTTTTGAGGTAGATGATATTCATTTATTTCCCAAGGGTTTACCTTTTAAAGTATCTAGTTGGTAAGCATCTAATCTATACTTTGTCATGACGATGTAAGGACTTAACCAATTGGACTCGAACTTGCCTTTCTTTTTGTGGTCTTGGAGATTTTGTTGATTTTATTTGAGCACTAGTTCACTAATATCAAACCATCTAGGATTCATACTTTTATTGTAGCTATGTTAGAGCTGATTTTGGTAAACTTGCAAGTGATTTAAAGCAATAACAAACTTTTCATCCAATAGTTCTAATTGTTACAAATGGGTCACCCTATATTCTTCATTATCAATGAGATGTTGGAATGAGATTCTCAAATAGGGGAGTTCGACCTCAATTAGAAAATGGCTTCAGTGAAATAGACAAGGTAATATGGGGTTGCACTACTGGGAGAGCATATGCTTGTTCGATAATCCCATAAGTTAGGATTGAGTTGCAAATTCCAGTCATGGCCAGCTTCATTGATCAATTTTTTTAGTATTTTTAGGATAGTTTTATTAGTAGCCTCAACTTGGCCATTTCCTTGTGGGTAATAAAGAGTGGAGAAATGGTGTTTTATGTGGAATTTTTAAAAAATATCATGAGCTTCCTGGTTCTTAAATATTTTTCTATTATCTATGACAATGGAGGAGGGAATGCCAAAGTGATAGATAATATAATGAAGCATGAACTTTGCATTCTTTTTCCTATGGTATATGTTAGCATAATGGCTTCTACCCACTTAGGAAAGTATTTGGTAGTGGTGATAATGAGTTTATGACCATTGGATGAATATGGATGGATTTTTCCAATGAGGTATAACCCCCACCATGAGAAGGGACATGGAGTAACAATAGGTTGCAACTTTTATGATGGTACAAGGATTAAGTCATTGTGTTGTTGGCATGGGTGACATTTTTTAATGAAATGATGTGAATCATGTTCCATTTTTGGGTAGTAATATCTAATTTGAGAAAATTTTTAACAAGGGTAGGAACAATGAAATGGGCTCCAAAAATTCTTTCATGGACCTCACATAAAGCAGTTCGAACCTTTTCAGCATCTAGGAATCTCAGGAGGGTTCCTTCAAAGTTCCTTTGATAAATCATATCACCCAATAATGTGAAATGAGAGTACTTGTGTATGAAGGATTTCCATTGTGAAGTGGATAGTGATGCAGAGGAAGGATGAACTTACTTAAAACAGACCCAAGAGGCAAGGCAATCAAAACTCAGCAACATTTTGCTACTCCTAGATGTGGCTTCATGGCTTCTAGCAAAGGATTCATAAAATTCTTGGTTTAACATGCATTAGGACAACATTCTTGCATGGAAGACTTTTCAAAGACCTCAAGGCTATGAATCAACCTTAGTGTGATGAAAACACCAACAATCATTCATTAGACTTCCAAACAACCATTGAAGAAACTACCACTTTTGCATCGCTTAACTAGACAAGGTGGTTTCAATGTAACAAAGTCAACCATAAAGAGAATTCAAACATCAATGCAGGCTTGGAAGACCTTTCATCAACATCCTAACATGATTCCAATAGGTTTTCAAATGCATAGATTCTGCCTAGACCTAAACTTGTTTGAACAACATCAACTCCTTATGAATATGTGACTAGACCTTAGCAATGGACTCTCATAGAGACTTGACCCAACACCCCTTTGAGGAAATTTAGAAGCATGAAAAGCCTATCTAGGGATCCAAAAGAATCACAAACATCTTCACATGATGTTTCACAATACATCAAGACACAGATTCAATCCTTGTGCTCAAAATTGGAACTCTATCCTCTTGGGACAATCATACCCACTCAATTCCCAAACTCTTTGATGATGTTCAATCACTTGAATAAGGCCTGCACATACTTTTATACATAAACAAACATCTATTCAAACCAAACTTAATGGAATGCATGCAAGGATTTTAGCTATAGACGATTTTTCACTTTTTTTGTGCTTTCTTGAAGAGGACTAGTGAAGATTTCTCCCAAATGCGAGCATATTAGGACTTCCAAACTTTAAAATCTTGAAGAAAATGAAAAAATAGAATTTTGGATGAGTTTATAGCATTTTTGAGTAGTGGAAACAAAAGTTATCACATTTTGAAGGCCCCCAGTTTACCCTGGCTAGGGTTTGGGAAGATTTTAGAAAAATTGCTATAACTTTCTTGAAACTCAATGAAATAAAATGAAACAAAAAAAAAATGGAGTAGATTCATGTGCCTAAAAATTAAATTGATTCTAGATCAATCCATGGATTGTATAGTCCATACAAGAAGCCAAAGTTGCTACAACTCTAGAAAAAAAAAACAAAACAAAACTTCCTTTAATTCTCTCCAAGTTTGAAAAGACACCACAATAATGCTTCCATTCGACCATTTTCAGTGTATTCATGCTTTTTCCAGCCATTTACAATTTATTCCCACATTCAAAAAATTGCATGTAACTGAAATCCCCATTTTTTACAACTTGCCCAAAAAGGTTGCATGAAAATTTGGCAATTTTTGACATTTTTTGCAATTTTCCAACTTTTTCCACCAACGACTAAACCCACAACCAAAAATGAATTGAATACATAGGAGATGGTCATAAATTACCTTATTAACTACTAAAACCCATTAACCACCTAAAAACCCATAAATACAAAAATATGCCAAAATGGAGCTCCTAGTGCCCTTGCACCATACACCCAAGGGGAAGAAAAAAACTCAAGTCCACTTGAGTGCAGGTCTTCTTTTCTTCCCAGTATTCCAATTCTTCTACCACTTGTCATTCAACTGGGAATTCATTTCCAAAATTTGATGCTCCTTACACCCTGTTGTATGTTCTACATTCCTAACCTTCCCTGGATCTTTCTTCTTCTTGCACTGTCTCTTAGCATCTTCTCAACTTCAAGATTCCAAAACTCTAGTTCTTGTTCATATTCCAGATTACCACTATCCATGTCTTCATCTTCATCATTTAAATACAATTTTTCAGCATATTCATCATCCATAAAATCAAAAAATACAACCAGTACCTCTATTGTTTTTGCAACATCTTCTTCACCATATTGTGCTACATTTGCATAACAATCTTCATACAATGCATTCATTTCTCCTTCTTCTTTATACTCTTTTCCATCTTCATTTTCATCTATTGCACCTGTAAACACATACTCACAAATATTAGAAACAAAATTTGGAGTCTCAATGGACTCATTTTCTTCATCTTTTTCCTCTTCCTTGGATGGCTTGTCAAGTACTTTCAGCCACCTTCTCAATTTGTTAGCTTCCTGTTGCTTCCTTCTCTTTTCCATCATTTTCTTAAGAGGCCATTTCACCTTCTTTCTCATTGGCCAATGCCAAACATTTTCTTGATAGGATTTCTCAATACACTGTCGTAATACAAGCTCAACACGTTTTTCAAACTCTTCCATTCTTCTATCAAACTCTACAACTAGGCTTACCCTATTGTATTTCATCTTGTCATTCTTTTTGAGGCCTTCTTTCTTATCTTGCTACTTCATCTTCTTGCTATCTCTCCTATTTTCTTGATCCATGCTTCTTGTGATACCTCACCTAGGTTTCCTTTCCTTTTCCTCACTACCTAGTCTTTTGGCATCCAGGTTCTTCACTTCAACCTATCAAAAGCAACACACAATTTCCAAAACTTCTCTTGCACAGATCTTCAGGCTCTGATACCAAATAGGTTAGGTGGAAGGGTTTTTTCATGGAGGTAATTATAGATACCCTAATAGTAGGGTGAGTTGGGACTAACAATATCACACACTAGCTCTATTTTTGGAACATTATAGGTAGGGATGAGTAGCTTTTCTACTAAAAAACTATATTGTTGGGTATTTTAGGGCATTGTCCAATAAGGATCCAATTTTTTCCATGGCATCAACTGCTTTATTACATAAATGAAGCACTTTATCAAACTATATTTTTAGGAAGTATTTCTTAAAGCTATCCACTGTGCACTTAGAAGGAAGAAATTTGTCATCCTTTAACTAGTATTCATCATTTACTTACTTGATGACTTATTGGGAGTCTCCATAGACGTGCAATTTTCTATTGGATAACTATTTTGAGTCTTGTGATTAGTTCTCCATATTCTAAAATGTTATTTGTGTAGGGGAATGCAATGTGATAGGATTTAGGAATGCAATCTCCTTAGGGAGTTATAAACAATATTCCTAACCCCAATCCATGTTGGGTAAATGATCCATCAAAATATGAGTTCCACCATGTACTTTCAACAAGAGAGAAAATTCCTTCATCTATGAATTCTATCAAAAGTGGGTGGTTATCCATTAAAGTGGCTTCTACAATCTTATCTATAACCACTTATCCTTTTATAGCCTTTCTATACACATATTCAATATCAAACTTGCTAATAATCATAACCTACTTTGTCATGTGTCTAGTGAGAGTAGCTTTGGAGAGTAGATACTTGAGTGGATCAAATTTGGAAATGATTTTTGTCTTGTGATTGAGCATATAATGTCTTAATTTTTGTCTTAAAATACCATAGTAAGTAACACTCTTTCGATTAGAGTGTATTTCAATTTACAACCCACTAAAGTATGAGATATGTAATAAACATCTCTCTCTCTCTTTTTATCATCATATTGTGCTAACAATGCCCCTAGTGCCACAGTTGTAGTTAAAATATAAAGTAGGAGTGGTATATCTAAATTTGGAGGCATGAGTACTAGCAGTGAGGTAATATAGTCTTTAGTTGTTGAAAATCTTGTTGACAATTGTTGTCCCACGTCTTGAAGCTTACATTTTTATGCAAAAGATAAGAAAATGGTTGACACTTGTTATAAGTTGGGCTATGAATCATCTAATGGCCTATAATCTCCCTTGGAGATTATGTAGTTGCTTGATATTTTTTGATGGAGGCATGTCAAGTATGGCTTTCAATTTAGCTATATCAACTTCTATGGCTTTGCGAGACACAATAAACCTAAGTTTTTCAGATGTGATGCCAAACATATTTCTTTGGATTCAAACATAATTGGTACTTCTCCAATCAGTCAAATATTTTCAATCAAACTTGCACATGTCGAGTTCTTGTTTTTTATTTTCTCAAAAGGTCGCCTATGTAATCCTCCATGATGTCATGAAAAATTATAGTCATGGCTCTTTTATATGTGGCACCTGCATTCCTAAGACCAAAAGAAATTATTTGGTAGAAAAAGGTTCCCTATGGAGTGATAAAGGTTGTTTTATGTTGATCCTCAATTGCTATGTTTATTTTTTTATATCCTAAAAATATATCCATGAGTGAAATTTCATGTCCCCCTATTAAGTCCATAATTATTTCAATGTTGGGGAGTGGGGAATCATCTTTTGTGCATGCCTTATTAAGGTCTCAGAAGTCAGTACAAATTTTGATGCCCCTAGTGGGTTTTGAGATTGGTACAATGTTAGAAATTCACTAAGGATAATCAATCGGGTGAATGAATCCAACCTCAAGAAGATTTGTAACTCTTCATTGACTAGGAGGGTGATTTGTAGATGTATTTTTCTTATTTTTTTCTTGATAGGTTTGGTGTTGGGGTATACTACCAAGTGATGGATGACAAGAGATGGATCAAATCTTGGCATATCTAAATAGGTCCAAGAAATTTTTTTGAATCTTTTTCTAAGAAAAGCTAATATATTTTGATTATTTTCTTCTACTAAGGCAAAAACAATGAAAGTGATCTTTGGCACTTCTTTTGTTCCCAAGTTAATTTCAGTGGTTTCTTCAAATAGTATTGTAGATATTTCCTAACGGGGAATGGAATCAACTACATCATCTTCTACCACCTCAAAGATGTTTTCACTAGAAGATGTCTTTTATTTTTACATTTTCATTATCCAAAAGTGCCTCATTGAGGTTTTCACTAAGGGAACATTCTTTTCTATTATTTTCTTTGTTTTTATGACTACAACATAAGGTTTTTCCCCCAAAGTTTAAGAACTATTATGCAATTTAATTTCAAATTCTCCCTTGTAATCCCCTATAGGTATATATTCTCAAACTTCCATATGTTTGACAATTGCTTCATTATTTTGAAAATTATTGAGAGTTGGAGGTCCATGTTGGTCACAATCAATAATTTTAGGATATACAAGTGGAAGGTTAATGGGATTAGATGATGTGATGGTATAGATATATGTGGAAGGTTAATGGGATTAGATGATGTGATGGTATAGATATATGTGTCATTGAAGAGTTGGGCAATATGATAGAAAGGTTCCTCTTTAGTTCCCTCTTGAGTGATGTTAACAACATTAGTTGTCTCAGCTATTTTATTGTGGGTACACTTAGGATCATTGGGTACCATTTCAGTTGATCCATATCCTAGTCCATTGTATCCCATATTATTCTTAATCTAGGTAAGATCCATTACTCCTTTATTACGAGCCCTTAATCCTTTACCTTTATATCCCACGTTTTTACACAAGTCATGACCTTTAAGATATCTTTATATTTGTACAGTAGGAAATTTTTCATATGTGTCCTTGTATAGCCATGAAGAGATGTCATCTTTGAGATCTTATTTATTTAGAAAACTCCATATTTTAAATCTTCTAAAAGTTACTTCACAGTCTCACTTTGATGACTTTAGCTGATCATGGTATCGTGGTAAGAGTGGGAGTTGTCCTACATAAAAGTAATTTTATAGTCAATATTCTCCACACCCCTTATCAATGATCTTGATCTTGAATTTGGGAATCGATTGTGAGGTTGATGCAGCTTTTAGTGTATTGGGGTCTATGTAAGATGAACAGATGGATGTGGCATCATTAATTAGATAATGATGTGAGTAGTTATAGATACCTTCCAAGAATTTTCAGTATTGGAAAGGTTGATGGTATGCACGAGTGGTGAGATCATTACTATTGTATTAAAATTTGATGCACTAATGGTAATTGGATGGGACAAGTTGCATAATATGTATCCATGGTCAGCTAAGGTAAATATTGTACAATAGGTCAAAATCCAAAATTTGACATGTGGTCTCCATGATAGTTGGTCCAACTTATATAGGTAACTTTATGGTACCTATTGATTCTTGTTCAATATCATCATAATATTTGGTAGTTATTTTTTTTTGGGGTTCAATGACATCTTTAGAATAGCTCAATTATTTTATTAACTTTAAAGTACACAAATTGAGACCAAATCCACCATCTATTAGGACTTGTTTGATTATATGTTTATGGATGAGTGCTTTAATGTGGAGTGATTTATTATGGGGGATCTTGGTTTGTAATTTGTTATTTATAAAGGAGAGGTGATGCATTGAGGAGAGGTTCCCTAATATAGCTTGGAATTGATTAATCTTGATTTCAATGGGTACACATGATTCTTGTAATATTGTGTCTAATATGTCTATGAATAGGTGAGGTGCAAAGTAACTCCAGGATAGAAATTTGATTAGGAGTCTTACAAAGATTATCAAGGATACTGTATTTAGCATATTTGGAAGGGGATGATGAGGAATAGGTTCCTTGAATTGGCAATTGGTGTATTTGATGGTGATGGTGGAAACTTGATCATGACTTTCCTCTATGTAGCTAATGATTGAGTCATGAGATGGGGTTTGAATAGTGTTGGTGTAAGTGTAAGGTACTAATTTATGAGACTCAAAAGTTTTTCCTTCATTATGTGATGGAAAGGGTTGTGTTTATATTCCCAATTGTTCATTAGGAGAGGTATGATTTTGACCTTCAATGTTTATTTCTCCCCTATCAATAAGGTCTTGTATATGATTTTTCAACTTCATGTATTTTTTTTGTGTGGTGATATTTAACCCTATGGTATTCACAATATTCATTATCCTTATACCTGAAATGAAGAAACGGTGTGAGACCTTAGATGTTTAGCTCTAGGGTTTTAGGCACCTTTCCTCATTTCATTTAGAATTTTGTGGTAGCAGGGGTTTGATGGATTTGGACAAGATATATGAGTGAATTACAACCTGAAAGGTGAGTCATATTTCCCTTGATCAAACTTGTAATGTGTTTTGGACTACAATGATTTAACTAGGCTAATGATGCAAATAATTATTCTTATGCAAAAACAACAGATCCGAAAATTCACAAAAAAATTAAGACTTTGGAAATAGACTGAGCAGAGTTTTGTGCATCTAAGATATCAATTTGAAGTTGATTTTTGAGGACCAAGTCACCTTGGGAGACTATGTCCCAGTAGATTAATTCGAGATCTGATTTAAGATCCCTCTAGATCCAGATCAGAGCCTTCTTTGCCCAGGTGTCACACTGTCATATCTTAGTCAGGTGCCGAGATAACTGAGTTTTTGTATGTTGTCAAGGAGTAGGGTTTGAATGTAATAATATATAATTGACCTTCAAACTTCTTCCAATCTTCTTTAGATCTAAAACGTGCACACTTAAAGAGAGAAGGTTTGTTCCATATAGGGGCTTTCCTCTGTCAAAACTCGCGTTGTTGTTCCCACCTCCACAATGGTAGTATCAATGAAAGAGATCTTATCCTTTTGAGGGTAGAGGATAAATGATAAATGAATGATGAATCAATAATGGACTACAACTCACCAACCAAAAATGGCTTCCTTGAAGGACTAAAGTTGTACAAAATCTCCTCAAGGCTTGATTGTTGTTGGCTTGATTTTCTTGAAGAGCTACAAGGGTTAGATCTCACAAACAATATGATACCATAAACATGAATAAACACACATACACTTTGGCATGATGCTTTGATATTAAATTTTTGCAATAAATCTACTCTTGACTTGCTTGATAATGCTCTTGATAATAATTCTTTCTCAATTCTCGTTGTTAATGCTAAATATCTTTCAAATGATAAAATGACTATGTATTTATACACAATTATTCTAATTTCCCAAAAATTAAATCCCAATAGCCGAGATTGGACATTTTAAATTCAAATAATAAAATGTTGACTCTGACATATTCAATTTTGGAGGAAAAATAGGGGGACCAAGTTTCCCTAGGTGACTAGGTCTTGGCCCTATTTTACAAGATCTAAGATGTCGAGGGGATAATATTAAATGTATGCATTGTTTTTCTATAGATCCAGGAACTCTAGGTATATGGTGATTCCCAACTAGTGGTTAGACAATTCAATGATGATTACCAAACAAAGGATGATAAGTTGATGCCTTACAAGAGAATGGTGGATAGCTTGAAAGAGTATTTTATAGACATCACTTTTGAGAAAATTTTGAGATTCAACAACTATGTTGTAGATGTCATGGAAACCATTAGATCTTTATAGGACATGTTGCATAATAGCCTGAAATGTGAATTACTCGTGGAGAAGCTTCTCATACCAACTTTCAATATCCCTGAATCAGAACTTATGTGTGAAATTTTTGGTTATGGTTCCCATTGGTATCATGACATCTACCTTTACCTTCATGATGGTATCTTTCCATATGACCTCACTAATAGCCTTCACAAGACATTCATTTATTGATCTTCTTTCTTTATCATTATTCGTGATACCATTTATCAAAGAAGTCTTGATACAACATTATTATGATGTCTTAACCAAGAAGAAGCTTCAAATACCTTAAAAGAGATAAATGAAGGAATTTTCAGATCACATTCAAGTGGAATTACCTTGTCTAAGAATTTTCTTAGAACGAGATACTATTGGCCTACCATGGAAGAAGAGGTTAATCGATTTGTGAAGAAGTGTTTACAATGTCAGCAACATGGGAACCTCATTCATGCTCCATCTCAAGAGCTTGGACCTATCACTACGCCATGACCTTTCTCATAGTGAGGTCTTGATCTCATTGGGAAAATAACACTAACCTCATCTAATGGCCACAAATTCATAATTGTTGTCATTGAGTATTTTATGAAGTGGATAGAAGTTGTTCCAATGACCGATATCACAAGAAAATAGATATCCAAATTCATCTTGAACTACTTAATTTGTCACCATGGTGTTCTACAAGCCATTATCATAGATAATGAAATGCCTTTTAAAAACCAATATGTCTGAGAACTTTGTAACCAAATTCATATCCAACATTGTTTATCTATGCCTTATTACCCTTAAATAAATAGTCAAGTAGAAGCATCGAATAAGACCATCATCAAGACCTTGAAGAAGCATGTTAAGAATGTTGGTCAGGATTGGCACTTACAGTTAAATATTTCCTTATGGGCCTACTGAACTAGTATTAGAACACCCACTAGTGCTACTCCCTATTCCTTGGTATATGGAGCTGAAGGTATCCTACCTATTGAGGTTGAGCTCTCATTGTTGATAATTTCACTGCAACACCCAATGGATGATCAAGGATACAAAACCTCCAAGTTGAATGAACTTGATTTGTTGAATGAGTTTCACCTAGAAGCATTAAATCACTTGTAATCCTATCAAAATTGGATTGATAGAAGCTACAACAAAAAGATCAAAGGATAACACTTCCAAGTAGGAGACCTTGTCCTTAAAAAGAATTAAAAAACTAGTTAGATCAAGACAACAAAGGGAAGTTTGAACCTAATTGGTTGGGACCATTTGTCGTCACCACAAGTTATGGATCAAGAGTATATTAGTTAGCCACACTTTATGGGGATCCCTTGCAAGAACCTATCAACAACAATCATCTCAAGCAATTCTATGCCTAGCACACAAGGGGTGCATTATTCCAAAAAACCAAAAAAAAATAGAAAAATAGAAAAATCCAAAAAAGGATAAAAACAGTAAAGAGAAAAATCATCTTCTAGTGAAAACCACTTTGGTGGTGCTTTTGGAAAGTACCTTGGTGAAAACCTAGAAAATAGGTGCCTCGTGTAATTAAAAACCATCTACCATCTATCAAGTACTCTTTCTCCTTTCATCCATTCATAATAAAAATTTCATTTATCCATCTTCCATCTATTCATCTCCATCCCTATCATGGTTGGTGTTCAACAAGTATCTATCCCTATCAGTATTACTTGGCATTATCCTAAGGCTAGTTTGTCTTTCCTATTTTGAAGTAATCTAAACATATGACTAGGGGCATCTTCCTACACCTAGTCATTGGCATGAATTCTTGTATATCACCTAAATCATTTAAACATCTAAAAATCTCAAAAACATCTAAATAACTAGCAAAACCCTAAACATCCAAATAACTTCAAAAACCCTAAACAGTCAAATAACTTTAAAAACCTAAACAATTAGAAACTTAAAAAAAACCCTAAATCTAGTAAAAATCCTCAAAAAACTTAAAACATCCACAAAATGTCAAAATCCCAAAAACATCATTAGCCATCAAGTATGTGCTACATAAAAGTCCAAATAATTGAACTACAAGCCTCTATGCATTCATATAGGAAAGGACATCTCTTATGAGCCCTCGATGCATAGATCTATCCCTTAGGTCATGTTCTCTTGGTCCAAACGTGTTGAAAACCTCAAAAACATTTACATATTTTTAAACTACCAAAAAAACAAACTCAAAAAAACACAAATTCCAAAAACAACCTCAAAATATCCTCAAAAAAACAAAAATATTGAAAACATTTGAAAATAAACTAAACATTCATCCATCCCATTTCATTTCATCTACAATAAACTCATTATCCATAGTAAATGTATCATCATCCTCACCTTTGGAAAAACAAATAGAAGTAGGTACAACACTTGGAAAAGCACAAATTTTCACATAAAATCATGTCTAGATCATTACCAAATATGTCAGTTAAACTTCATATCAATGGCCTAAACATTTAAACAAATCAAAATCCAATGAATTTATTAACCGATATATTGTTCCTACAATAGACACCATTTCAGATCTCAACTAAACAAAATCTCTTTGGCAAGAGATATGATGGCATTAATATTTTTCATCTTGATCTTTTATTTTGGTTTTATATTTTTGTCGTATTTGCATTTCTTACTGAAAACTACATTGGTTTTCAATATATTGGTATGTTTAGAGGGGTATGTAATGGGGAAATTCCATTTCTTTTGTCTATTGTGTTTGTTGGATGTTCTTGCAATACGACCATGGTGAATACTTGCCTTGTGTGTGCAGGGATAGTCTCGAGTAATACAACAACTAGTGCATGTTGAGTTCTTCATACCTTTTGTTTATTGGTCTCCTTACTTTGATGGCTTTATTCTCTCACATGATCAAACAAGGTATTTGTATGTCAGGTATGAACAAGGATACTCTTATTTTTTGAGAGATTCAAAGTCCATGCAATAGATACAAAATCACCTTGGTCATCATACCTTGGTGCATCGTGTCTACTTTCTACATCAGATAAGGATTTATCTATGTTATGTTGCATAATCTAAGAAGAAAAAGAAAAATAATTTATCCTATATCATCATATATCCAAAAAAATCTTGGAATAATCATAGGTTTATTGGTATTCTGGTCATCATCATCATTTATTCTATCTCATCTATCTTAATCGTTCTCATCTCATTCTATCTCATTCTTCTATCCATACTAAAATTTTCTATCAAAGTATCATGGCATAAAAAAAAGTATATATGCATCCACCCTACATCCATAAACCATTAGCATATCTCATATCACCCATCCTGCATACTAATAATATAGTCATATAAAATACAAATAGAATTCATGACCATATCATACATCCCCCATCCACAGATCATTAGCCACATACATATCAGATCATAATCATAATCATATATCCATCATCACATCATGAAATAATATAATGCATCCATACATCTCATAAAATATGCATAGCATAATCATAACATACATCATAAATGATCAATACATACCACAACACCATAGTATGTTTACATATTAATACCTCATCTCATATATATATATATATATATATATATATATATATATATATATATACATATGTATATATATATATATATATATATATATATATATATATATATGTTACATATATATATATATATATATAATGACTATCATGATACATTTCAAATGTGTGTGATATACATCAAAATATACATGAGGATATTCATAGCCAATGAATGTGTATGCATCATGAAATCTATCTACATAAAGAATATGGATACAAAAAATGTCTATGTACAAATTAGGCTATTTGGAGCTCCCCTAATCCTCTCAATTGGGAGGAGGCTACTCTGGTGGAGGCCCCATAGGCTATCACTACTTTCCATCTGATGGAGCCTGAGAGGGTCTACCCACTAATCCCTCTATTCTACTAGAACCCATGTAACTCCTCTATGAATAATTAGGTTGTCACTTATGTGTTGGCATAGCCATATAATACAAAATCCTATAGTAGGTGGCCTCACTGATGTCCTACATATACTGAGTAAGTGGAATCACTTTCCCTTGTGCCTGTGCCACAACCTCTAGTTGATGCCTTTGAGTTATCTCCTGAGCTAGCTATAATTTAGCTTGTTGATGCCAAGTTGTCTCTACATCCCTCTCAAATCGGGACCAATCCCACCCAACCCTAAGTTGTTCCCTCCATGTTTGTACCTATACTAGTCCAGAGAGACCACCTCTCCTATCAGAAACCATCACACTCCTAGCATGCCTGGTCCCTCTCCTATAGTGCACTTTGAAATCTCTAATCTTGAGCACTTGCAACAATTGCCACCTACTATTGTGGTGGACTAGGCTGTGGTCCCTAACCCTATCCTTGATCATCTACTCTAGGTGCCTCTACCTCAATCCTTTATCTCTATAGGCACTATCTATCAAACTCATCCCTGTACCGTCTACCACATGTATCCCCTCCATATGGGTTTGTAAACCTGAAAGTTTTATGTGTGGTGAACCAAGTAGCATACTCTGTGATGGTCTCAGGATCATCATCAACATCCGAATAAGCCCATAAAACCTGAGCAAGGTGATCAAAATAAGCTATGGTTGTACGAAAAACCAGTACAACCCCCCACTCAGCTATCTCTCTAACTATGCAGATAAACACAACCTTGTAATCATCTCTAGGTATTGTCTACCTCTCCTTGAACTATCACATCACCCTATTTGATAGTCACCTCTCTATGATCTATGGGTGTGATTGATAAGCCACTAAGTCTATCAACAATAAGGGAGATGCTTAGTGTCATCATCCCAATCCTCCACATCCACCCAGGGCCTCTATGTGAACTTCGTCATGTAATCTATAACTCATCACCAATAGGGTAGCTCTCCCATGTGGTGATGAGTTAGCATTCACTCATATCTAAAAAAATAAGGATTCATAGGCTCTCGACATGTTGCAAGCAAGTCTAAGCATTGTGATGTTCTCCCATGCCCAAATGTGAAGAAGTGTAGCACCTGTCGATAAGCTAGTCGTGCCTTAATACACGACCTGATGCATGTCATGATACAAGTAGTCATATATGTAGGGACCCCAAGCAAAGTGAACTCCATCCTCTAGGATCCTCTCTAGGACCCTCCCCCATTGAGGGCTAAACCTCTAAGATCATCTATCTAGCATGAATAGCCCCATGATCAGTCTATCCACCATGACGGTAACGTTGCTAATGATGCCAACTTACTCTCTCAAGTCCACCTGTCCCTCCTTGAGTTGAATCTTCCTATCCATTAAAACATGCTCAAGAGCCTCAAATCCTAGGTATGGCCCATAGACCACTCGCTCTCTATGGATCCAAACATGTAGAATCTACCACACATCCTTGAGGGTAATGGTGGCCTCCCTAGTTAGAAAATAGAAAGATGAAGTCTTTGAGTGCCAACACTCAACAATTGTAGTGATCAAAGCAAGATGCACATGAATCTCAAGCATATAGGAAATATGGAATAGGCTGATAGCATGAAGGAACTCAACCTCAACATGTGAAAATAGGGTGATCCTCTCTAAAAAATTTGGCCTTGACTCCTGGGAGAGTACAGGGTGTAAGATAGCTTGCAAGCATAACACTCATGACATTAATTTTCTAAAAATTTACAAAAATATAAGTCAAAAATGTTTAAAAAACAAAAGTGAGCCTTTTTGCAAAGGCATCGCACTATTTCCAGTCAAATGTGTTGCCTTTTTGCAAAGGTTCCTTGTTGTCAAGGATTTTCATGTGTCACCTTTTTTAAAGGCATCAAACTAATATTTTCAAATGTCTTACCTTATTGCAAAGGCATCACCCTATTTATAAAACCCCACACAAATGCAGAGCCTCGACACCTTTAACAAAGGCAGTGTTGGGATGCAAAGGTGCACCATCAAGTTGTAGAAGCATCACACTAAAGTGAAAAACTTTTTTTCTCCTAACTCCTAGCCTACGTTTAGCTATTTCATAATGCATGAAAGAAAAAATTAAAGCAATACATATTAGGGGACTTCATTTGGCTAGCCATTAGAACTCACAGACCTAATTTGCATGTTGTATGACTCTAACAACATGTTCCACTGTGTTAGTGTCTCTATAGGATCTAGAAGCAAAATCTCTTAATGGCTCTCAAATCTCACAAAGCAAAGTGTGTAAATGAGGTGGAAATTCACCCAAATGAACATATATGTCTAGAAAAACCTATGCTTTCACCCTACAACTCAATTTTATAGCCTTGGCTATCATTCCTTATCAGTAATGAGGCTTTCTAGGACTTTTTTATCCTCTTTTCAATAAAAAATTCTCTCATCGTCATGTCCGGATCTTGACCTAAAAATTATTTTTTTCAATCAATCTCTCAAGGGGGTAGCACACTAGGATTCCTACATCCACTAGGGCACAGTGGGGCATCAGGTAAAACCAAGGGAATTTAAAAAATAAAAAATAAACAACATTAGGTCTTTGAAACAACACAACAGGTACATTACTTAAAAGAGGGGTAAAATGTAGACACCTAAAATTGTCTTGGAATATCACCCATCTTGGTCTCACTTCCTAAAATAATTTTCCTTATTTTCACCCTAATTCTTCCATTTATTTAAATAATGTTCAATTATTTAGTTAAATTCACTTTATTCTCCCATTAATCGAATAATTAAGGATATTTGATCAATTCATCTTTTTCACACTAATAATCCATATTGATTAAACAATTCTCAATTATTTAATTAAACATCTTAAATTCCCCTCATCCTCACAATTAAATGATTTTCATAATTGATTAATTGACTAATTTTCCTCCAACTCTCCAACTTGCACAAAGAATATTCCCTTTTCAAATTAAAATTTTTCCCTCCAATTCAAAATATCTCCAACCTATTTCCATGAAATTAGGGATATTTTGAGCTCCCATGAATCCTCAAACATTGGTCCTTCTCGATCCAAACTCACCTCCTTGATTTCCTTTCATCCATTGATCCTCAAATTGAATCTTGACCACTGATCAGAATTTCTAAAATCTATAAAATAAGTCTTCATCAACATGAGAATTATTCACAATCTTCATAGCATCCTTACTCCCTAGAATTATTGAGCTATTTCTTGATCATTTTAGATCTTATTTTGTGAATCACATCCTCTCATATCAAGCTTTTTCAACATGGATTATGCATTCAATTGAGTAATGCACATCACAATTATGCATCAATCCACAATGGGATTGAGGGTTTGCACTTTTTAATTGTTTAATTTCTTTGGATTATGTTCAATTTCTTAGATTAAACCTTTTGAATTCTTTTCAAATGAATTTCATTGAGTATGGGTTTGTATGATCTAAATTGTTTGAATTCTTAGTATTTTAGGCTCTAATTGATTCATTCATGCTTACTTACTTCCCCTATGACAATCTCAATATGACTTTCCTTACCTATTTGTTTTATCATTTGGTTAATCTTGTTTTATTCTTTAATATAATATTTTTTAAAATTATTCTTATCTATATGGGTGTTAAAATTGAGAGCTAGTGCTATATCTGTGTATTCATTTATCCTCATCATTTCTATTAGTGGCACATAAATTTTATCTAGCTTAATACTTGTGTCATATCTAATTATATATATTTTGGAAAATAATTATCAACTGGAATAGTATTAATATACAAAGTAGGTGCATGATTAGTCATACCTTATTTAGCATGCTCATTTTCTACTACTACAAGAGTCTTAGAAATTGGCATTTTTGTTGTGTGGATTTCCTTTCTTCAAATGAGGAACCTTAGTATTCTAATTTTTTAATGGAACCTTATATACTCTTAACATTATCTATGAGGAACCTTAGTATTCTAATTTTTTAATGGAACCTTATATACTCTTAACATTATCTATGGTAGAGGTTGAATTATTTTTTCCTCTTATTATTCTTTAATGAAAATACCCCTATTATTTATTAGCATGATATTTCCCTTTTTTTATTACTCTTGCTTCTGAAATTATAATTACTTTTAATGTGGGAAATTATTTTTGCAATTAAATAATTGATCTCTTTATTAGAAGGCATTCTTAACGAAAATTTTCTAGCAAAGGAATTAATATTATAAACATGACATTCCTCTTCCTCTCCATCAAAAAAATCCTATTCATGATGAAAACCTTCTGCATATTTTTTGTCTTCAATGTCTAGCTTAGGACCAAATTCTTTTGTAGAAGAATAGTTATCACCACTAAAAAAATATTTGTAAGGAAAATATATTTATCATATTTATTATCATTGATCTATGATTAGTAGCACTACACTCATCACAATCTGCCTGCGTATCTATAACATTTAGTGCTACAACACATTGTAAATGTGGATTGGGTATTTGGTAGGCCATGCACCAAGGGGTGTTTCATCCATTATTAACGCTTTCCCTCCTTAAAGGATATGGTGTTTCTTAATTCATTGAATCCTTTGAGCATGGTATAATGTGCCTTCTATTACACCAAGTGGTATTGTAAGACTAATTACACAACCTAGGTAGTATTTCATGTTTACCCTATTTGTGACTTTCATTTGGCATACCCTTCTTATTTCTAGCTACTCTATAACTTGTATCTTTTAATTCATATATAACCTAATCCATCTTATTCTTAAAATCAATAGTCATACTACTTTGTCCTTTTCATTAGACGAGATTCTTATATCATTTATTTTGCATATCTTTCCTTAATCTCTCTAATTTATTTTAATGTTGGAGGCAATTCTTAGTGTATGAGGCTCCTTATCTCTCAATATACACCCCATCTTTGAATAATAATCATTGTAGCATAGAACTAAACACATTAACTCATTAGATATATTGTAAGCTATGAATCTTACAAACCTTGTATTAATATATGGTGTAGATTTACCAAATCCTTTGTAAATATTTTTGAATTCATTTATTATGAATCTAGGTTCATTCTTGTCCCCATGCTATTCTTTAAAAATTATCCCAAGGTGTATAGGAATATCATCCAAGGATTGGATAAAGATATTTATTATACATCCTCTTCTTTAATCTCATAATAATCGATTAGGTTGTTGAAATATCTTAGGTGATCCTCACTTGAAACAACATTATTCCCTTGAAACTTCATGATCTTAGACCTAACCTTTATAGGAACTAGGTTTGGATACATTGGTATCCAAAAAAAAAAAATTACATGTATCTCTCTAAATTTAAAGGTACTCTAACAAGACCTTATATCTCATTATTCATAATTTCTCCATGATTCATTCTTCCACCACTAGGTATTCTCATTTATTCATCATTGTGCTAATCAATATTCCTTAAATTTTTCAATTCTTCTCCTTGTATCATCTCTTTTCCTCTAAAATTCTAATATATCTAACTTAGTTCTCAAATTAGTTATTTCTTTGACAAGATTTTCATTTTGGTCTCTATATTATTCACTTTGGGTTGTTCTTCTTCAAGGTCCTCATAATCTTCATACCCTTGATTATTTTTATTATTAGAACCATATTTATACTAGAGTGGAAACTCTTCTCCCTTATACTTTAGTGATGTAGATGTTTCTCATACAAGGCATTTTTTTCTTGTACTCATTCTACCCATAAGAGCTTCACTAAAATGGGCTTCTACCTCCCTTGATTTATTTCTCTTACAATCTCATTTAAATTTTTTTTGTTGGAGTTGGTTGTTGAACCCCAAAGCTCCTAAAATCACCTACAATGAAAATTCATATCACATGAAGAGATAAAAATCCATGATTTTTTATGCAACATTGATGAATAATAAATCCTTATAAAAGGGAAAAAAAAAACCTAGGTGAGGATTAAATTAGATCATGGAATGTGTCCTCATCTTATGTTATGAGACAAAAAAGTGCATGACCTAAAAATAAAAAAAGCAATCATAAGTTTAGCTTAAGTGTAATAAAGAAAAAAGGAGACCTAATTAATTGATTGGGTGATTTTTCATATTTTAATCTAATACCCCCCTTTAAGTTCAAATTAAGTAGAATATAAAAACATAATGATGAATACATGGATGGCTCATTGCTACAAGGCCTCATGAGGTACCCATATACAAATAGATAAATCTCTCATAACCAAATAAAATGAGAAAACCTCAAGGAAAAAATCATCTCCAAAAGAAAGAAAATAAAATAAGTATGTACTAGTGAAAGAATGAAAGAAGGACTTGATCTAACCCCCAAGGATTGATTCAATCACATAAATACAATATACTTCCCCCAATATCAGACAAAAGATGAGAATGTGAATCCCCCATAAAGAAGTAGCTCTTGTGCCAATGATGAAATCCTAAAGATAGAACACAATCCATTTCCTACAAACAAAATTTCTTCCCTTAGGAAGAAATAGATCCATTGGTGGTTGGAGAAGTCATTCTCATAAGCTATATGAGTAAGGAATCCAAATCCAAATAATGTGTTTCTTTTTAAGATACTCAAATTTTCACATGTTGGAATGGAATGATGTCAATCCAAAATTTCACAAAGATGAATGTAAAATAAGGTCCAAAGATAGTGATCATGGGCTAACAATGTGTTAAGATTTATAGGAAGACTGAAGCAATTGAAAATAACATCAATAATGAAAATTAAAAAAAAATTACACAATAACACAAAATTAACACGATTCACCCAATGTGGGCTACATCCACCAAGAAACAATCATCCAATGTATTTATATTATCCAACAAAAACTCAAATTATAAAACTTCGCTCTCAACATAATTTGTTGCTATTTTCTAAAAGAACACTCACACTACCTTATCTCTTCACCTTTCGCATTCATAACCATTCAAAAATAAGCTAATTTTGGTGGTTTTAAAACTATTTTTCAACCAAAATAATAATTTAATTATTTATTAATTTGGATTAAAAAAGTGGTTGACTAAGTCACCAAAATGTTAACATAGCATGATTAGTCGCCACATACTAATAGTATCCCTCTTGGAGATTGATCAAACTACACACAAAATAATCTCCCACCTGGAGACTGGTCCTATAGTACTATTGCACCTGTAGCTCCCAATGGATGACATGCTTGGACATGGCTTGTTTCTCATTGAGTACTATATAAGAGCAACCCTAAATGGTAAAGGGATCAAATCATGACAAGTGTCAACATCTCATGCAATGAGACAAAATGATCTAATAATAGCTCTCTAGTTAATATAGTAAATCACTCCTAAGTTTAGATTAAGTGCATGAGAATAAATTAGAATAACCCTAAATTAATTAATTAATTGTTAGCATATTATTGTCATTGATGCCAAAAGGGGATCAGGTGAGGTGGAGTTGATCCTGCATGGGAGACTATTGGAATGTTGACTAAGGATGGTGTTGAGAAATGTGAATCTAGTTCAGGAAGGTGTGGTACATACACGTTGCAGAAGTTGCTCAGATTGCAACAAAGTTGAAAAAATGTTGTCATCCTTCTGCACAAAGGCTTTTAGGCATCTGAAGAGGAATCTAGTGTTAGATTCAATGTGGGTTTTTTGAGAGCATTCCAAAGATGTGATTTGAAGGTCTTGATGACAAGTGGTGCACTCAAAATGGAATTACATGTGCTCTCAGGTGATGCTAGGGTTTATCAGTTAAACCCTAAATTTGTTGCAGTCATGGTGCCTAACCAGATCTTCTAATTTATCATTGTTTTTCAATAGCAGGTAACCGGTCACATAAGTTATCACTTATGTCATTGAATTCGTGAGGTTGACAGACCCCTCTGCCTAGCGCTTAAAGGTTATACAACTCCAGTGGCTCAGGGAGACAACGCCTTATCGAAGTGAGTAACATTGGAGTCCCTTTGAAGTAGCGATAAATGACATCATAGTGAGAGTGTGTTCTCAAAGAGACAGTTCCTTGATTCTATTTGACATGGCGATGACAGTCAATCAACGGTGGAGATCAAATGAAGGGAAATCCAATAGCTATCACTATGATCTCATGCATCGCGGAAAGCTCTTTGAAGTTGGCTTGATGTTCTGTGATGAGCGATGGAGGTCCATCAATGATAGTGATCAATTAGATCTAATGGTGCCTGCCAACTCATTGTGTTTTTTGTGGGTCTCGACTAAACCTCACGGGGAAGCAAGGAACGGTTGTGATCAGACGATGCATGATGATGGTGGATAGAGATCTGGTGGGTCCAACAACACGCATTGTCATATCATGAGATCGCTTCACATTGATGTTGTTGTGAAGCAAAGCGATAGGATTATTTGAGCGATGAACAATAAGCTTCAGGAGTTAGTGGATGGTGAATTCAGCATTTCTAGGTGTCAAAATATTATTGCATCACTAGGTGTTAATGCATCACTCTTATGCACCTTTGAGATATTATGCTTTCAACAATGAGCGTTGAGTGTTGAAAGATAGTGGAGAATAATGTCATAAGAGGACACATGGAATTAGCCCATGAGCCCATGGAGATTTTGTGGGCCCATTGTTAGTTCTAATGGGATAGCGAGGAATGGTGTTGATTGAATGGGAGATAATCCAATGGTGATCATTGAAGGAGAGATAAAGGTTTATGTATAATAGTGATGCACAAATAGTTGATCGATGGTGTAGGCTCAAAGGTAAGTGATTGGATGGTGATCTCTGTCTCTTCACATCATGGAAATGGATGTGGATGTCTTGAGTGAAGTAGCGATATGTGATGACTATGGTTCAAAGAAAAGTGATCAATGATGGAGATTTAAAGACCGTTTATTTGATGGTCATGTTTTAAATACGTGATAATGAACGAAGGATGAAGGATCATGGAATGAATATAGTTGATCGATGGCTCAAATTTGAAAGTGAAAATCATAAATGGCTAAGTTCGTGTATACAGGGTTTCACCTGTGAACCGACATGAAGGTGAGAACTAAATGATCTACCTACATCAATGACAAATGTAATGAGATTTGATGCATAGATAAGTAGCATAGATGGCTACAAAAGTTGGGGATCGAGATCAAATTAGATAATTAGAAAGAAGCATTAAATGCATATCCGATCCTAGGGTTTGACAGAGAGAGAATGAAGGAAAATTCTATGCACCAGAATTAAATAGTGTGCAGCTCAATGCAGCCAAATGAAAATGGAGAATATATCATAGAACCCTAATAGAGGATCAGATTATGGTGGATAATCCCTAGCAAATTATCAATCATTTAGCAACTACAAAAAACATATGATGAGAATATTGTCTAAGTATGTAACGGGGTGAATAGAGAAGAGTAGAGTGAGTATAGAAGAAAAGTGATTATGAGCTCCAGAGGCGGACAAATAATACATTAAAAAGAAAAGGAGAGAGCTATAGAAGGTGAATGAGGGTGCATTGAGCTGGAATAAGAATGCACTAAGGAAGAAGAAGAAGAAGAACATAACAAAAGGGTGCAAATCAAAGAAGAGAGTTGTTGTGGAAGCAATAGAAACTTGAGTAGTTGTAGACTAAGTTGTAACATTGAATTGTTTTCTAAGTGAAAAAATTGTAATAATCAATTAAGTTGTAAATATGATAGGTTGGTGCCATCAGATAACTGAGTTGGTGCTTAGTTTAGGGGATTGGAGTCTCCTTAGGGTTGGTGCCCTTAAAATTTATAATAGAAGGTTTCTTTGTAAGGTTGGATTAGGACAGTAGCTCCTAGCGGCATTTCCTCACCGTTGTTTTTCCCTTGTTGAGTTTTCCATGTATATCGTGTGTTATGTGATGTGTGATTGTGTGCTTGTTTATTTTTTATAATTCATATTTTAATTTGCACACTAAGTGTCTTAGAAGTCAATCTACTCAAAAGAATTAAAGGGTTAAAAATTCAATATCTATTGATTCACCCTCCCTCTTAGTAGATTGTTGTGTTCCAAAAATTGGTATCAGAGCCCTAGGTTCCCTAGGAGAAGCTTAATCAACTCAGGTAGATTTTTGGATTTGTGAACGAAAATGGCCAGTCAAGAAGGTTCTTCTACAAACAAGCCACCTCGGTTCGATGGAACGGATTATGCCTATTGGAGCTCATTGATGAAAGGATATTTAGGATCCTTAGGTTTTGATGTATGGATGTTAGTTGAGAATGGATACACAACACTGGCCACACCTCCTACTGATGTTGCAGCTAAAAATGATTTCAAGAACAATGAAAAATTATGGTTTGATATCATGAATATTTTGTCTAGATCTTTGCACAACAAAGTTATGTATTGTAAGAATGTACAAGATGTCTGGGATACATTGAAAAATATCTACGAAGGAGATGACAAGGTAAAATTGGTAAAACTTCAAATATTGAAATCCAAATTTGAAGGCCTAAGGATGGCAGAGGAAGAAGAGATTGCAGACTATCTTCTGAGAGTTAATGATATAGTGAACTCTATCAAAGGATATGGAGAAGAGTTGAAAGAAGATATTGTGGTATTGAAATTTCTTAGATCAATGGCATACAAGTATGATTCTAAGATCTCAGTAATTGAGGAAGGAGGAGAAAAAGACAAACTTACACTAAATGAGCTACATGGTATATTTATAGCATATGAGATGAGGATGAGAGATGAGGAACCATCCAGGAAAGAAGTTTCCTTCAATATTGTAAACAAGGATAAGGATGTATCTCCCAAGAAAGACAAGGTAGAGATGATCCCATTCGAGAATGATAAGACTGATCAAGAAGAGGAAAATTTCATCAGGAGACTAAGAAGAGGATCCAAAAAATACAAAGTTTCCCTTTAAATGCTTTGAATGTGGTAAAGTAGTTCATTCGCTACTAAATGTCCCTACAATAAGAAAGGAAACTCTGAACAAGAGGTAGATGATAAAATGAAGAAACCCTACTACCCTAAGAGAAGGAACTTTTAGAGGAAAAAGAAAAGCCTATATATCCAAGAGGATAGTGATGTATCAGATGACTGCAATAGCTCAAATGATGAACAACATTACGCTTTTGTTTTAAGAGAGAATTATTTTCTCTTCATGGAAAAAGAGTCTGAGGAACAGAAAAATGAAAATGCAGAGGATCTTCATGAAGAAGGTGAAGAAGGAGTGGTTGACCTAGAAGGAGAACTCATCTATGCTCTAGATGAGATTGATGATCTCAAAGATGAGATTGAGAAGTTCAAAAGGGAGAAAAATCAGTAGAAGAAACCTATACAAAAGGAGTCTGATAAACTAAGAAAGGAACTAGAAGAATCTACCCAGTGTGTGGTAGATTTGAAGTTACAAATGGAGGAAGCCAAGAGAGAAAAATATGTAATTCAATCCAATCTTCAATATGAAGCTAACAAATGTATGAAGCTTGAGGAAGAGATTATTGCTCTAAGAAAATATTAAGAAAAAGCAAAAGATAAAATAGAGAAAGGACTCAAGCTGAAAAGTGGCTCTAATATTTTGGATGAGCTATTGAGCACCCAGACGCCCACAAACAAAGAAAAACTTGGACTAGGGCTTGAAAAAGGTAAGAGTGTCTTCATAGATACTTCTGCAAAATTGTATGAAAGATTTAGGGCAAAAGAAAACTCGCATTTTGTTGATAAAAGAGATTGCAAAGAGAGCATGTTCAAAGAGAACTTGCAATATACAAGAAGACTAACCAATTAGCCCTTGATCATTAGGAGAAAAGGAAAATTTTCAAAAGGACTAATGCTGATGGATTCACTAATTTATCAAAAAAATGTTGATGGATTACTAGGGTGAGAGACACTAGAAGGAAGATGCACAAAAGGCCCCCTCGTCTATCACAAAATGCTTTGACCAAGTATTCTTCATATTTCTATGGATATTTCTATACATGTAATTAGTTTGTTCATAGGGCTAGAGAATGTAGAGTCATTCCTAAAAGGAGTGCAAACTTTGAAAGAAAAAATCCATTTGCTCCTTTACTTGATATGAATGTAATTTGTTATAACTATAATATCTTTGGTCATATAGGTAAAAATTGTAGAACAACGTTTACAAGACCAAATGTTAAGAATGAGAAAAATAAATTTTTACCCCCTAAGTCAAACAAATAATCTGAAAAATAAGGAGGAGAAGGTAGAAAAGATAGAAAAGAAAACTATGAAGGTTTGGAAAGAAAAGGGAGAAAGCTCCACACAATTAATGATTGCACAGACAACCTTGCATGCCAAAAAGAAAAATCTATGGGTGATAGATAGTGGTTGCTCCAAGCACATGACTGGAGATAAAAGTAAGTTCATCAAACTCAAGAAATGTAATGGAGGATCTATGAGTTTGGGTGATAACACTATAGTCAAGATATGTGGTAAAGGAATTTTAAGCCTAGATGGTAAAAACCCACAAAAGATGTTTTGTGTGTTGAAGGATTGAAGCACAATTTGTTAAGTGTGATCCAAATGTGTGACAATGGTTATAAAGTCACATTTGATTTAGAAGGCTGAAAAATCAGAAAGAATGGAAAGATATTTGCACAAGGTTTGAGAATTGACAACAATATTTACAACCTCGCTGAAGTAAAAGGTCAAAGCTACTTGATAGGACAAGCTGATGAAAGTTGGTTATGGCGTAGAAGATTAAGCCATATAAACTTTGATAGTTTGGTGAAATTAAGTTCAAGAGGTTTGGTTAGACACATGCCTAAAGTAATTAAGCCTGCAAATGTCATATGCAAAGAATGTCAGCAAGGAAAGCAAAAAAATGCTAGTTTTCCAACTAAGGAGTATTCAACCACAGCCTTTACAACTGGTTTATACTGATTTGTGTGGACCCAAAAGAACAAGGGGACTAAAAGGAGAAAGGTACTTTATGTTTCTAGTTGATTACTACACAAGAATGACATGGGTGACATTCCTGAGAGACAAGTCACAAGCATTTGAGAGATTTCAGATATTCAGAAAGATGGTTGAAAAGGAGATATGTAGAAGGATCAAATGCTTAACGTCAAATAGAGGATGAGAATTCACATCAAGTAAATTTTTTGAATACTATGAGGCACATGGAATCAAGAGACAATACTCAACACCAAGAAATCCACAGTAGAATGGAGTTGTAGAAAGAAATAGTAGAGTGGTGCAAAATATGGCCAGAACAATGCTAAAAGAACTAGATTAACTGATATGTTTCAAAGAGAAGCAGTACATACTGCAGTATACATTCTAAACAGAGTTCAAATCAGAGTACATAGTGATATACTCCCTATGAGTTGTGGTATGGAAGTCCTACATCTGTGAAGTACTTCAAAGTGTTTGGTAGTAAGTGTTACATCAAAAGAGAAGATGAAATCTTAGGAAAGTTTGAATCAAGAAGTGATGAAGGGATATTTTTAGGATATTCCACCCAAAGCAAAGCATATAAATGCTATAAAAAAAGACTGAACAAGATTGTAGAAAGCATCAATGTTGAGATTGATGAAATTAAACCAAGTGTGAGGATCTAAAGCAAATGCAAGGAAATAGTCTAAACAACAAACAAATGCAAGGATCTAGAGCAAGGATGAGGATTTAGAGAAACTGCTACTTTCAAGGGAAAAATTTTAGGTCAAAGGCGAGGATCTTGAGAAAGGGCGAGGGTTTTATGTCAAGTATGAGCTTCCTGACCTAGCAAGTGCAAGGAAAATGATGCAGATGCTCTGAAATCATGAAAAATTTGCTATTGACCTAGGAAACTTTGTACACGAAATACAAGAACATGACAAGATGAAAGTGAGAACCGAGAGGGTATATACCGGGCCACTGATGCCTGTGGGCCATCCAAACTCGTGAACCTGGTCTGAACGATGCGAGGTTCCCTGAATCCTTGGCATTGCTCCTCGACAACTAATAGAATGGGAAATTCATAGACAAGAATTAGCTATAGGATCAAATCACAAATGAGGCAATTAAAACACTAATTGCCTATATTAACCCTCCAAAAACCCTAATTCCACCTAGGAAACCCTAATTTTTACTTAGGGAACCTTCCTACGTTCAAATTAAGACTGAGGAAAATCAGAACAAGCAATGAGGGACCTAAAGACCTATTTTCTTTGTCCTAAACACATCTGAACAAAAATAGAACAGTGTCATGAGCCTGACCTCCAAATTAAAATTTTCAGCCAACCACTCAAGGGGGTAGCACAGAGTCCTACCATCATTCCATTGAACATTCGGGCACAGTGGGGCATAATTTTTTTTTCAAAAACTTGATCTTAAAAATAGAATCTTTGAAACAAAGCAACCAATACTTTGTCTCAAAGAGGGGGAAAATGTAGACATGTAAAATTGACCTAACACCTATCACACACCCTAAAAAACATCAAACATCATCCAAAAACCTAATTTCCTCTATTAATTTAATAAAACAACATTATTTAATTAATCCACTTTTTCATCATTTTTGACGAATTTTATTTAATAAAGTCCTAAAAACCCTTTTTCTGCTATTAATTGAATAAAACAACATTATTTTATTAATTCACATTTCATCATTTTGACCAATTAAATAAATTACATTTATTTACTAAATTCCTACTCTAACTTTATTTTGTCCTGATTAGTTAAATAAACACCAAATATTTAATTGTGTTGCTAAATCACCTTATTCCCCTAAGTTAATTGAATTAGCAAATCATAATAATTTAATTACGACACTTTCCCTCTAAAATTTGAATAAATTAAATCAAACTATTCAAATCGTTCATCAAAAATCAAATCAAACTAATGCAACTTTGTTTGCAAAAGTCAAACTTGATTTGCACATTCAACTCCCAAATGAATTAATTATTTAAATCAACTAATTAATCTTTTCCAACCACTTTCTTGATTGAGTAAATTACAATCCCCTGATTTCTAAATCTAATCCTGACAGATCAATCTATTTCTGATTGAGAAAATTACGATTGCCTAACTGAGCAATCTAATCCTTGATAGAGCAATCTAATTCCCGACTAACCAATCTATTTCTCAATCACACTAATTATTCAATCTATTTCTCAATCACACTAATTATGTAATCTATTTTGCACAATCTACTCATGTCTAAGGAATTATTGTGGATAGTAAAGTATAACCTTGAATAAATGCCATGGATGAACGGGTGATGGCACTACTTGGGTGTATTGTTGTGCGGCCTGCATGAGGGCCATCCCCTCTATGCATGTCGTCTATGTTTTTCTCTTTCCTTTCCTGGTCTACATTTTCCTGTTGGGTAGGATCTTTTAATGCTATGGGGGTTTGTTTTTTCTATGTGCTTCTACTTGTTGGTGTGTGGGGTTTCACTGGTGGGGAGGAGCTCTTTTGAAATCCTTCTCTTATCTCTGTGATTCTGCAATCGGTCGCTACTCTTGCATGTTCCTTTGGGTAGAGTTTTGGATTTTTCGGGTCTAGTCTTGGTTGGATGTGAGGATGTGTGATCCTATTTGACCCGGCAAGGTCTTAGTGTTTTCGTTAGCATGGCTTCGGGGGAGACTTCGGGGATCAAATCCTCTCTAGATTTTTGAGTTGCATTTGGAGCTTCTTCTCCAAATTGTTCACCGAGGGTTTTTAATAATAGTTTTTTTTTCAAATGATTCAAGTAATGGTGGATTTGTTCCGGTTGGTGGTTCTCGTATACAGAAGATAAATGGTTGCCTGAAACATACCAAAGATAGGATGGTGTTGGCATTCAACCTTAATCAATTGCGAAGGATATCGAGTATTTCACGAAATATGCTTTACTCTACAATTTTTTGGGAATGAGAGTTTCACTCCAATTTTTGGAATCATGGGCTCATTGTACTTGGTTCCCAGAGGGTGAGATGGAAATAATGTTATTAGCAAACAGTTACTTCATGGTGAAATTTAATTGCATGGAAGATCGCAATAGAGTGTTTGAAGGTGGACCTTATTTCCACAACTAGGTTAGTTTATTTATTAAACCCTCGCATGCGGGTTTTGATCCTTCGGAGGAGCTTTTGAATTGGGTTCCAGTGTGAGTTTGTCTCCCTAGATTTATAATTGAATATTAGCACAATGATATTTTGCATCGAGTTGTTTCACTGCTAGGGAAACCGTTGGGTCCTTCTCAACAAACTCAGGATAGAAAGGTAATGACTTTTTCTCACATTTGTGTTGAAATGGATTTAAATAACCCTCTTCCAGATTCTTTGGAAATTCATGTAGGTTCGTACTCTTGGGTGCAATAGCTTGATTATGAGACATTTCCCTTTCGTTGTCATCTCTATCATGAACATGGCCATCTATAGAGGAGACGCCCGAAGGCTAAATCTTTTGTGTCTCAAGTTGCTAATCCTCCTCACAATCCTCCTAAGGTTGACAAAGGTAAGGACCCCGTTTCGGGTGAGGCTGTTGGTGCGGAGGGTTTTATTCCTAATAAGGCTCATAATAGGAACCGGGGTCAAAAGAGGACTCTTAAGGAGCGTCGGGTAGGAGATACCTTTAATAGATTTGAGGCTCTAGATGATCTTAGTCAGCAGGAGGTGAATCCAAGAATGATTTTTTTGGATCAGGGTGTTGCAGAAGGGGTTCAGGAAGGAATTATTCTAGATTACAATCAGATTTCTCAAGAGATTGGGGCTTTGCAAATGGAAATGGATCTGAGTTTGGTGGATCATGGGAGGTCTGAGACTCTTGTGGATTCGAAGATGGGGGAGGGAGATATCTCTACTCCATTAGTGAAAGAGGGGTCAGAATCGATAAAGCGCAATAAGGCTTCTCCTTCTTTGGGAATTCTTCAAAAAGACCAAAAGAAAGGGGTTGTTGAGAAGTCTTCTAAAGTTGGGAGAAAGAAGGATTTAGAGAAAATAAATTTGATGGGGGATACTTTGGTGTAGTGTGGGTTTGTTAAGACCCTGGATTCCCATTTTTCTAACCCTCCAAAATGATCATCCTCTCCTTGAATGTAAGGGACTTGAATAGTGGCCATCAACAAAAAGTTGTTTGTGATTTGTTGAGAACTCATTCTCCTGATGTTCTTTTTTTATAGGAGACTAAGTTAACTATTGAAGGTATGATTGGCTTGTTGCCTAAGTTGTGGGGGCGAGATAGTTTCCAGTGTATTGGGGCTCATGGTAATGCAGGGGGGGTGGCTTGCCTATGGAAACCATTGAATATTTTTCCTCTTTGGTGGTTATCCTTCAAGTCTTCCATCTTTGTGGTTGCTTCAATTCTGGAGTTGGGGGAAACTATTATTCTTTCAAACATCTATGCACCTACTGATTTTCTTGGTAAGCAATTATTGTGGTCTCATATTAATTTTTTTGGGAGCCTTGCTCCTTTGTTCCCTTGGATTATTGTGGGCGATTTCAATGCCATTATTGAGTTGGATGAGAAGAAGGGTGGTATTGCGAGATTGGAGCCCTTTGCTTTCCTTTTGGTGATAATATTTTTGCATTGAATCTAGTTGACATTAAGCCTTGGAATGGTCAGTTTACTTGGAACAATAGGAGATTGGGGGAGAGTTGAATTGTTGAGAGACTTGACCGCTTCTTGGTGTCCTATTTTTGGGTTGGTGGATGGTGGTCGACTTGCTCTGAGATTTTGGACTGGAGGGGCTTGGATCACTGGCCTCTTAAGTTATCTACTACTTCAGCTAGTGTTGCTCGATCCCCATCTTTCAAGTTCCAACTTATGTGGTTAAGATATTCTTCTTTGCAGGTGCATGTGGCTGAATGGTGGAGGAGGGGAAGACCTGCCTTTGCACTACTATGTATTATTTTTCCAAGCTGGTACAATATGTAAAATATCAACTTAAAAGGTGGAATAGGTAGTGTTGTGGCAATATTTTTCATGCTAAGGTTGCTACTCAAGCTTACTTGGACATCATCACTCAAGAGATAAGGGAGTTTGATCTTTCTAAGGATTTACTCAGGGAGGAGGCCAAGGATTTGAAAGCTTTGGAAGAGTGTGAGTTGTGCGAGGAAATTTACTGGAAGCGGAAGGCTCAAGTTGAGTAGCTACAAGAAGGAGACAAAAACACTTCTTTCTTCTTCAACTCAGTGAAGGCCAGAAGACATGGTAATTCTATTTCTATTCTTGTGAATGACAAGGGTGAACATTTATCTTCTTTGCAGGATATATCTAGAGAAGCTACACAGTTCTTTGCTTCATTATTTAGAGAGGATTCTCAAGATGGTTTCGCAGAAGAAAACTAAGTTCTTTCTTGTATCCCCTCTTTGGTCACTGGGGAGATGAATGAGCATCTTTTGAGCAATATCTGGCTGGAGGAATTAGATGCTACTATTTTCCAAATGAAGAAAGGGAAAGCCCCAGACCCTGATGGCTTTTTGGTTGAATTTTATCAATAATTTTGGGATATCATTAAGTTGGAGCTTTTAGAGGTGGTTCATGAGTCTCAAAGGAATAAACAGATGTTGTGGGCTTTAAACTCTACTTTCCTTTCTCTCATTCCCAAATGTGAGGAGGTCGATCGTCTGAGTCAATTTCAACCCATTTCCCTTTGTAATGTGGTTTATAAAATCATTTCCAAGTTGATTGTTGAAAGGCTGAAGCGATGACTTAGAGGGCTTATCTCTGAGGAACAGAGTGGTTTTGTGGAGGATCAATTTTTTTTGGATGGGGTGGTTATTGCTACTGATACCATTCATTCTATGGTATCGTTGAAAGAAAAGGATATGTTCATCAAGCTAGATATGGTGAAGGCCTATGATAGAGTGAAGTGGTCCTTGCAAAAAATTATTATTGCTTTTGGTTTTGTTGAGGAGTGGGTTATGTGTTTTGTTACCTCCACTTATTTCTTAGTGTTGATAAATGGTGAGACTTCTCTTTTTTGTGCTTCTAGGGGTCTTCTTCAAGGGGATCTTCTCTCTCCCTATTTATTTATTCTTTTTGCAGACGGCCTGGGGAGACTAGTGAAACGTAATGTGGAGTTGGGTTTTATCCAAGGATGGAGGTGGGGAAATGGTTTGCCTCCTCAATCTCACCTACAATTTGTGGATGATATTGTCTTGATGGGTTTGGCTAAGATCAGAGAAGCTATAAATTTACGCAAGGCTTTGGATATCTATCTTATTGCTTTTGGTCAAAGGATTAATGAAGATAAATCTTCCATTTTCTTCTTCAATACTTTGAGGCTTATTCAACAAAGGATTGCTCGTATCTAGAGGTTCCATATTGGTTCTCTTCCTTTATCTTATCTTGGTATTCCTATCTCTATTGGTAGACTTCCCAATGATTCATGTCAGAATATTCTGGACAAGTTTCATGCAAAAGTTAATCATTGGACTTAAAGATGGTTGTCCTTTGCTAGTCATGTTCAGTTGCTAAAGTCTGTAGTGCAGGCTCTTCCTATTTATAGGTGCATGTTACAAGTGGCTCATGTTGGGTTTGTGAAGGATTTGGACTCTCTGGCTAGATAATTCTTATGGGCAGGTAGCTTGTCCTCTTCCAAGTGGAGTGTGGTAAAGTGGGATATTATGTGTAGCTCAAGGCAATTTGGGGGTCTTGGTTTGTGGCAAGCGACTTTATCTGAGTTGGCATTGGATGCAAAGCTTTATTGGAGATGGTGTGTGGAGAAGGATCATATTTAGGCCAGTATTTTATCTCACAAGTACCTTTCGGGGGTTGTGAAGGAGGAGCTTCCCAAGTTTCCTTTGGTGGGGAAAGGTTCTGTGATTTGGGGAACATTTAAGAAAGGGGTTGCGTAGATCAAGGAGGGCATGTTTTGGATATGTAATAGGGGTGTTGAGGCTCTCTTTTGTTCTGATTCTTGGAATGGATTTTCCCCCATTTTGTGTCAGTATCCTAATTTGGTGAATCTATGTCAACGGTTTTTGGAGGCTGGTTGGTCAAGGGTGAGTGATTTTAAGAATTTTTATCTATGTGGGCAGATGGAGGTGGCTAGGTGTAAGAATCCTTGCGATTGGCCTGTTCTCGGGTTGGAGGAGGATTGTGCTGAGCTTCAAAATATCTTGGTTGGTACACATTGTAACTCCCTTAGGGAGAAGGATATTCTAGCTTGGAGCTCGAATCCTAAGGGTGCTTTCACTGTGGCTAGTGGTTATCAGGAGTTGTTGTCTCGTAAGTTTGGGGAGGAGGAGGTCCCTTGGTGGAAACATGTGTGGAACAATTTTTCATGGCCAAAGTGTAATTGTTTTTTGTGGACTCTGGCTTGGAATAGATGTTTGACATGGGATAATCTTCATAAGCAAGGATTCCAGGGTCCCTCTATTTTTGTTTTATGTGACTACAGTGAGGAGGATTATTCCCATTTGTTTTTTTTGTTGTCCTTATTCTATGCTACTCTAGAATTTTTGGTGGGGTATTTGGAAACATCCTTGTATTCATGTGTCTTCCCTTGTTGAGTTTTGGAGTAGTCTGGGAAGAACTCCTTCCCAGGCCTCTTTCCTTCAAATTGTGTGGAGCATTAGTCCTCCATTCATCCTTTGGAAATTTTGGTTGGAAAGGAATCGTAGGATTTTTCATGGGGACAGGATGATGGTTCAATAGGTTTGGCACAGAATTGTTGGTATGATCCAAGAAATGGTGGAAGCCAAATGTGAAGTGGCTTTTCCATTGGAAAGAAGTGATGATGAGATTGTGAATAGATTGGGCTTGCAAGGGTTGACTTCAATCTCTACTTGTGTTAGAAGAGGAAGGAGGGCTTAAAAGAAGGTTCAAAGGGTTGGAAGATGGTTGCCTCCTCTGACAAATTTTTTGAAGATTAAACAGACGGTTCCTCTAGGGGTAACCCTGGGCCTATGGGGATTAGTGGAGTTGGAAAGGAATTTTTTGGTTAGATCATGTTCTTTTTCTCCATCCCTAAAGGGTGGCATTCTAACAACTTTATGGAAGGTTTGGTGATTCTCTGGGCTATTGAGCATGCTTGTGCCTTGGGTTGGAAAAGGATTATCTATTAATCTAATTCACAGATTATTGTTAATATGTTTCTCAAGCAAAAGGTGGTTGAGGTTAATTGGAAAATTGTGTTGGTGGTTCGACAAATTTTGCAGAGGTCCTCTTCTTTGGAAGTGGTGTTTTTTGTCCACATTCTGTGAGAATGGAATAAGGTTGCTAACTATTTGGATAAGTGGACTTCTGAGCATGAGTATGATTGGAAGATTGAGGAGTGGATAAATTTATCCCCTGAGTATGTTCATGATTTAGAGAGGGTCATTGCTGATGATATGGAGGGATAAGATGATGGTGGCTATTTGGATGGATGTTCTAGTATTTTCCTTTGTGGGAGCTTACGGGTTCCCTAATCTTTATGTACTGTTAAGTTCTTGATTTCAATAAAGTTTTCCCCCTTTTTTATTAAAAAAAAATCTACTCATGTCTAAATCCTCTCAACACCTTCCGATTGTCGATCTTGATTCAACATTGTTTAATCCTAATCATTCATTTTGAATCTCATTTTCTATATAACAAACCTCTTTCCTCACAAAAAATGATCGAAGAGTCAACATCATTTTCACAACAAAGTATTGCCAACATTCACAACCACCATTCGAGCTTCAACATTTCTTCAATCAACCAACACCAACACCATTCTTCAAGATTTTGCACATGAACTATGGAGACTTCATAGTGATACAAGCAATCCAACATCAGGTGAACACACTCCAATACAAGATGGGTAACGATTTCATTGTTGAATTCATTTGTTTATGTATTGCATTCACATGTTCTTGAATTTAGTAATCTTAATTGTTCATTTCATAAGTGTAGGATCAAATATAGATCAGTATTCTTGATCTTCTATTAGAATCTGATTTCATTTACATTTATCTTGTTTGCATCTATGATTTTCCCCCTCACATAGGGGGATCACATTACACATAAAATCACACAAAGAAACATGCAAAAGAAAAAAAAGACAGGACTAGTATGGCACATGTGAGTCAACCTATAGTAGGTTGTTTGCATCCCAATCTTGATTAGTATATACAAAAGGAGGAAAACTAGCGAAAGGGACAACATCACATGATGAACTAGGAAAAGGCTATCTAACCCCTTGCCCTCACTAAGTAATAGACAAGGAGGATCCAGGATAAGTGATGAGGATGAGATCCTTGCAATAAATAAATGATTTACAATGAATGTAAAACATGTAATAGTGAGCATGCTATGATCCTACAACTATTACATGGAAAGGAGAAAAGCGTGTGCTTTAAGGGACTATCTCTATCATATCAAGTTGTTCAAGGATCCTCCTTAAAGCATGACACTCATCAATAAGGCACCCAAGAGTTCTATGATATGTGTAATAATTCATGTTTTTTGTAATCCATCCCATATCAAGAAGGTGTTCCATTTTTCATTCAATTTGTGTTTTATTATGTAGGAATGGAAATTTTTTGAGCTTATAAGGTTTTGATTTCTTGCTTGTTTGAGGATCTTATTGAGGTGGATTGGAAGGAGAAGGACCTAAAGTGATCCTATCATCCTTATGAGACATTACTTCATCATTATGAGGGAGGACATTTGTATCCTTAGAAGATGTGAAGGGATAAGGATATTGATATCCTAGTCCCTCAATATCTGCAATAAGAGGTTACTCTAGAAGTTTGTGAATTTCATGCTCATTAGTTATGTCGCATCCTTGTTTAGTTAAAATGTTAAATCCTTGGCCATAAGTATCTTCTAGGTTGATGGGTGTGTTGGTCACTTTGTTAACATAAGATGGATAGGTATGCACTTGATTAGAGGAACTAGGTTCACTCATTGTTTTAGGCTTAGTTTGTGACTCTCTTTCAGGATTTAAAAGACCAAACATCTCAAGTGGTGGGATGGTAGGGTGTGTTGGTTGTTGCATAGAAGGATAAAAGGATGAATTGTTCTCAAGATTGTTAACGCAATCGTTTATGAAATTGTTCATGCTATCATCATCCTCTCCAATGATTTTAACTTCACGAGGACATTCATTAGGAGTTGATTGAGCATGATTAGGTTATATTGCATTAGGATCATTTCCAAAAACACAACTTGAAACATCAACTAAATATGTTAAAGACTTCCATAGATTACCGATACACATTATCATTATGAAAGAATGAATTAAAATGCAAATTTTCCAGATCTTAAGCAAGATAATTTTCTGATTATGCTATGTAAAAACCTAAAAATGATGTCTTGTAAATGTAATTTGAATTCACACAATGCACTAAATTTATCAAATAAATCTTAATATGATCAATTGCAAGTAACATAAATTCTGCAAACTGAAATAGAAAACTAAAAACAACAAAGTAGAATGCAAAAACAAAATTTTTAATGCCCAAAAATTCAAGAAATGAACCTAATCAGGGACTCATTTTCACAGGGGTGAATATTTCATAGCTTAGGGTTTTTTTAAAAAAATTATAGATATCTAAGTTGATTCTAGTGGTTTCTAGATTCTGATTTAAAACAGTGAGTTATAGTTTGAATTTTCTATGAAATTAAGGTTGAATGCAAATGCAAAATATGACAAAATGGAAAACTACCAGACCTGATTTGATGTGAAATTTTGATTTAGTTTTCAAATTTAAGTGAATGATGATGCAATGCTATGTAAATGATTTGTAAAATGACTAATTTTTTTGTATTTTTCAGATTTCAAGAGATGCAAAAATGTAATCTTAAAACCCCTAAATGAGATTCAAGTTAAGAAAACCTAAATGAGACTCAATTCAATGTAATGTAATTCAAATTAATGCAATATCTAAATCTAGGGTGAAAATGGAATCCAAAATCAAAAAAATGCAATGATCAAAAACTCGGGTTCACCAAAATAAAATGAAGAAAAATAGGGGTAATGTGAGGTTATGGATCAATTAGGGACCTATTCTTCCTCAATTCATTAGGAAATGAGATCCACACAAAGAAATGACTTACAACCCTTAGGTGAATCAAATTAAAGTGTGAATTTATGGATTTCTTTTTTTGCAAGGATGGGGGTCCTAATTAAACAACACTTTGGGGAGAAAGATTAAAAATAGCAAATCAAAACCCAAAATGCAATCTACAACTTGGATCTAATAGATCAAGCTCAATACTGATGGAACCATAAATCATATTACAGATCAAAGAGAGGTAAGATTATGCTTGTTAGTCACCAAAAGTGCTCTGTTGAAGCTGACCTAAGACTCATTTTCCCAAGGGTGAATGGGTCCTAAGTTAGGGTTTGTCTGCAACTTTTGGGAGCCTTTGCAATAGATTTGAATGTCTCAATTTTCCCAGGTTTTAGGTTCAAAAAGCTAGAAATAAATCTTGTAATTGATTTTTCATGAGATGAAAACTTTTGCAACTTTGACAAATTCTTCATTTTTTCTCATCAAGAGATCTTCAAGATTTCTTCCACCTAAATATGCAAACACAAACCAAGAGGGAAAAATATTTTGTTTTTGGTGAATGGGGGTTTTCCTTGGTCAAACCCATTTTGGTAATCAAACCTTGAAATGAAATGAAATAGCATGAAAGGAATGATGAATGAACAACTCTATGTCACAACTCACCAAACCCTTGGATGAACCTTATAATGTAGATCTGAAATTTGCATTAAATGGCTTCAATGGATGTGGATCATGATACTTGAATCTTGATTTGAAACAATGCTTTGAATACTTGAATGAATCATGAACTCAACATCACCATATTAGCTCCAATAACATGCATAATACAAGAATAATTTTATGTGACAATTGGATCTTGATTGCTGCAATAATTCTTCAATAAATCTACTCTTGAATGCCTTGAATTTCTCTTGAAAGTGCTCACTTGAATATCCTTAGATTGCTTAGAAACTCTTAGATGAAACTTAATAAAATGACCTTATATTTATAGGTATGTAACATTAATTTCTCAAAATTTAAATAATACAAGTCAAAATCTAAATATAGATTTGAATATGTTAATTAGTCCCATCCAGTGCATTCATACACATGGAAATATAGAACAAAAGATTACTACATGCCACCATCTATTTTTTCTCTAACTTTTTTTTTTGTGTTTGCAGGATATTAGTACTAATACTTGCTTACCTCTTTACATTTGCATGTGCTTAAGGCAAGGTGGCGACGTCAAAAGCAAGCTTAAGGGAAACCATTAAATGGATTTGACACTTAAATATTTTCCAAATTACAATGCAATATTTCATGCGTGCCACACTTGATCGATATCATTTCCATTAAAAGATCGGGTCTTGCATTTTTCCTTTAAATTTGTTCATTCTCATTGTCATTTTGCAATGTTGAAATTCATCTTCTGCTTGTCTTTTTTTATGTGATTTTGGCTCTTGGTGAGTATCTCTTTGCTCGTCTGGTGCGAAGCTTGGACGTTAAAACTTATGCTCACAAGATGGCACTCAATGGGAATTGATTGGTGGCTTTGAATAGCTCAGAGTTTCACCCCACAAACTATAGAATGGCGGTTGCGGCTCATCCATGGGAACTTTTTTTTTCTGATTGCATAGAAGATGAACATTTGCATCAGGTGTTTAAGGTAAAATTTTCAACATTCCTAAATTGTATCAAAACTTTGATAGGAGAAAAGATTCTACACATTGGCTCGCAAAGAATTGTTTTTCCTGCAAATCTTCTTTCTATCTTCCTATCTAATGTGATGGACTTGCTTCAAAATTTCAAATCTCTTCAATCTATTGCTAACAAAACTGTGAAGGCAGAATATTTGCAAGATGGGGCTTTGTTGCAAAGTGTTCAAGGCTATGATCTTACACATGGTGAAGGGTTTATTGATGGCCTCTTTCATAGACACTATCTCTACCACAAATAGAGATATGTTGAAACCTATGAAGCCTTCAAACTATTTCTACTTAAAGGCTCATTGGCTTACCTGTATCAAGCTTTGAGTAGGTTTCTTTTTTATTTTGATAAGGAGGAGATTGATAGTTTAAAAAGGAAGTATCATGCACTTTCCTTTCTCTTGTCTCATCAGTGTGTTCATGGTTTGCAATAGGTTGTCTCCATGCCACCTCATCAAATCAATAGGGCGAACGTACAAATTACATACATTAACATTACAGTGCATTCTCAGGTGCAGGCTGCAAGTCAAATTCAGATGCAACTTGTTGAAGGGCAAGGAGAGAATTCAATTAATCTAGGCAATAGGGGTGTTTAAATAGTCATCCATGTAATCCTTTTGTTGTTGGTATTTAGAAGCATATATAAAAATTAATTCAAGGTGATAGGGTTTAATATGTAATGATCTGAAGAGATCAATTTTGATTAAAATTATAATAGTTTTTTGGGTGGTAGGGTTTGGCAGTAGGGTTTGGCATGTAATTTTGTACAATGATAGCAGTTATCAGCTGGGTTTTTATTTTCCTATCAAACTTTATACTCTATATGTATTAAATTATATTATATTAATATATCTATAGGCTTTTGGCCTTTTGCATAAAAAAAAATACCGCCAAAAACATTATTTGAATTTAGGTCCTAGGTCTAAGTGAGGACCCATTCGCCCATGGGCGAATGGGTCTTAGGTCACTCACCTAGGACACACATTTCTCAATGAGAAGTGTTATGTTTAAGAATTAATGAATTTTGGGTTTCCTCTTCGAGAAATGCAATAAATTAGGCTTGGATTTGAATTAAAGGGGACAATTAAGGCTAATTAAGCTTAATTAATTAAAGGAACCCTAAATAAGTGTGAAAGTGTAAAGGGGTACACTCTACAACACTACAAATTATGAATAATTAAGTCCATTTTAATTAAATGGGCCCTAAACTTAATGTGAATATGTAAAATACATATTACAACACTAAATTAAGGCATAATTAAGTTTATTTTAATATTAATTCCCAAATTAGGTGTGAAAATGTAAAGGGATATATTTTTCTACACTACAATGACATGTAAAAATAATCCCCAATGTGTAAGAGCTCATTGACAATATACACAAATATCACCACAATACATATAGGAACATTGGGCTATCTATATAATTTTATTATATTGTGCTCATAGGATCATAGTAACATATACAAGGTTATCAATAATATGTTCTTAGGTTCATAGTATCATAGATTTAGGTTCATAGTTAAATGCAAATAGTATTATAATTTTATAGATTAAATTTCATAATTACATGCACATAAGACCATAGTACTTTAGTTCTTAGTAATGTGTTCTTAGGATTATATTATCATACACAAAGAATTTTAAAAATGTGTATAAAGGAATCATAGAGTTAACCACATATGAACTTAGTAATATACACATAGGTCCATAGTTATATAAGAATAAGTTCATAATGATATAGTAGGGTATATGTAACCATCATCTAACTTTACTCGCGTATAAAAATTCTCAATGCAGGTGTGATAGTCATCTAACACACATATTTAAAATCCCTAAATTGTAAGAAAATTATTCATATTTTGAAGTAGACAATATATTCATAAGGAAACCAATAAGGAGTTATAAAATCATTATTTTGAGCCAACCCATGTTTAATAAAATAATGGATTCATATATTAATATAGACTATTTAATGTTGTTAAATGTGAATCAAAACAAATAAATCATAGTGAATCAAAGAATATAAAATAGGGTTAAAAAGCATGCATATTACGTAATCAAAATCATTATGGGATGCATACCACTAAACCATCCATATATCAAGCTTTGTGTGACTAGGGGATATGTGAAACCCTTGTATAATTATAATAAACTCATATATAATCATAGCTAATTGAATAATGCATATGCAACTCTATGTAACCTTTTGTAAGAAACTATAGATGTAAACAACTCCCCCAAAACTCCTTGGTCTCCACTTACTACTACCTCTTCACACATTTTTCCTCCTCTCATTGTATCCTTCATAATACCCTTAATCCCTTGGCTCCTTGAATAGTCTATTCATCATAAAGTTAAATCCAATCATTTAAGATGCCAGACCACCACCATTATAGGAAATTAAATTGTTTGAACACATTATGGTGGATTGGTGTGACAACCACCACACTTTACTATTCTTGGTGTAGTGGGGTGGATTCCAACACTCCATCTACTAAGTAATTTATTTCAACCAAATTTATTAACATTTAGTAAATTTTAACATATATAAAACCATTCTTCCCCTCATTGTCAAGGTAAAGTCAATTCAAATATTGATTAAAGTAATATTTTTAGTTAAGTAATGTTTAGGATAAGTTTGGATAAGGTTTATTTATTTATGTATTAGGATAAAGATTAAAAAAAAATTATTTTCAAAAAAATCCTCAACTTTTCAAGAATAACTTTAAATTCATAAACAATAAACTAACAATTCAAGTATGATTAACTATTGACATTGGCAAAGTGAGATGACTCAATAGATAATCTAAATAACTAATTACTAGGAATCAATAAAATAAGTATAGTAAATGAATAAAAAATATCAACCAAGATAAAGATCAATTAGATTAATGCTTGTTATCGTTACCTAGTTTTATTGAACTTATGATAAACATTGGTGTATACCTTACCTTCTTTCCTTACTATTGCAAACTCATGACTCAATCCTCTTCCACGAAGTTACTATACCCTTCCAAGAAGCACCCTTAAATATGGGAAAATAAGGTAAGTAGCACCCTTCCAAGAAGTTACTATATCTTCTACAAACATCAGTATTAATTAATATTAAAAAATAAACTTTTCATATTAATAATTTACTTAATTAAATACTTTTTGTAATATTCTAAAAAAATATGTATTTGTTAAGGTTTTCTTCCTTCTATTAGATATTTATAAATAATTATTTAGTTCTTTTATCAATGTATAGACCTCTAATAAACACACTCCCCCTTAAAGTTTAAAGGGGGCATATGCCAATTTCTTTTGAAAAGAAAAAAAAATCTTAATAACATAGGATTTTTTAACTAACATACAAAAGGAATAAAATATATGCCAAAACAAGGTTCATGTATTTTAAACTACATGATAAACTTATTGTCATAACTTAGATTCTAATTTTCTAAATGATACCTAAATGGAGATGAAGACTCCTTTACATAATACACATGGATCTTACATGCAATAGAATAATTTACAAGTAGACAAAGAATTGAAAATGAAGAGATTATATAATTCTTGTAGGTCTTATATATATTATTATAGTTGATCACTATGAGGTGACATTATTAGACACACTTTCACTCATTGGAAATTCCTCGAGGCTCGCCATTATTTTGAATTTAGAGAATATAACACTGTATAGAAATTTTATTAAAAATATTTCACCTAATCATTATTCTAATAGAACTAGAGAGTAATATCACCACCAAGAATATTTTATTTTATGAAGTATACATTAAATTTTCTTTCAACTCTTTGATGTTGGACAAGATTTGTGGCAAGAGTAATATAACTATGCTTATCATATAACAAGTGGTACTTCTAATAGAACACATGTGGAGTTCATCTAATAATATTATAATCTATGTTGAGAATTTTTTCCTTTTATTTCACTTCTATGTTTTTGATATGGAAAAGCAGGTTTTGAAGGGGCCGCGAAACCCTGTACAATGAAAGGAAGTTGCTAAAGAGAAAGAAACACAAGCACTAGTAGCCCAAGAAATCCAAACATGCTATCAAAAGATAACACTAGACAAACCGACAACAAAACCAACAACAAAACATTAGTGTAGAAGGTCAATCAAACACAAACTAAAGCATTTTATCAAGAACCTTAGTCGAATCCAAATTACTAGAGATGACCTTGTCATGCATCTCTACCACTTCCTCAGGTTCCTGGAATGAAATGGTTGCCCTCTTCTTTGTCTTACTCCTAGTACACAAGCACGGGCCAACATCCACATTCTTCTCCACCAACGTCATACAACTAATCTCAGCTATAGCCCCCTCATGTTCACCAAGGTCTAGACTCTTACTAATCTAATTGATTTATTTCACATTCAACAAACACAAGCCATGTGCACTAGACTTCAACGATTGGTTGCTAATTGTCACCATATCTTGTAGGTCATTGTCGAACTTGTTCATTTTATCCTCCAAAGCCACAAAACACTCCTGATGAACCCTGTGAACAACATTTTCCAAAGTAGCCAGCCTCTCCTCGTGATTTTTGCCAAGTTTTTGACATCCACAACCACTTTATCGAGGATCGCATTCATAGTTTTGACCTTATCTTTCATCAACCACTCTTTTTTATTACAATTCGCCAAAGCCACACAAACATCCTTCCACTCTTTCAGCCTAGTATTGAGGTCCTTGACCTCCAAAAAGAGCCATTTAGCAATAAAAAGGATATTTCTAGTGTCATCCTCTACCATTCTGCAAAAAAGATCCATATCGATCTCATCCTAATTCACCAGTGTAGTAGTAGGAAAAGCAACATTCTCATGGAGGTCCTTCTGATCCCCACCTTTTCTCTCCATTTCCTCCTTAGCAGGAGATTCCTACACATCAATAACCTCAACTTTCACCCGATGTTTCTTAGAAATTTCGGTCAACTTTGCCAACATCTCAAGAATCCCTCTCTTGTCTTCAACCTGCTTAAACTGCTCATCACCCTTGCAAACAAGGGACTCCAGACCATCATGCCTAAGAGGAGCCTCCCCATAATTCATGAAACCCTTGCCCTCTGGGACATTTTCCACCATAGCCTGCTCTTTTCCCTCCTAAAGATTCTCTTGAAACCCCTTGACACAAAGAACAGGGGGCTCCTCCACACCTTTCATCCCATCCTCCCCCAGATTAAGAACACACTTCTCCTTCTTAGTGCCCCCTTTCTTCCCATTAAAACTCTTTTTAACAATAGGATCAGCAACCTCCTTCATTTTAATGTCAGTCTCGTAGCCCTTCAACTCAGACTTAGAAGCCTCTGAATCATCCTCAGACTTCCCCTCATCATTCGATGACACCTCATCTTTAGATTTTTCCTCCTCATAGTCACCATCCCATTCTTTTTCTGACTCACCAATATCATAACCAGGTGCAATTCCCATCTTTTTGTGAGCAAAATAAAGATTAGGAATATCAAGTAAAAACTTCAACTTAATATGATCAATAATAAGTTTCATGAGACCCTCATGGAGGATTGCTTTATTAGGGTTCTTTTTATGATAATCAATACTAGTTTCCATAGAAACAAGCAAGTAATAGGGGAACGACACCAAATTGTTGTGTCTAAAATGATTAAGCAACATAAATTAGTAGCCATAAATCACAGAGTACCTTCCTTCAAGCATGGAGAATTTTATTATAGCCAGTGCCACATATCTCCACAATGACTTAATTGACTTCCAATCATACCCACTAGTTCCCACACACCTAAGTCTTTCCCTTTCCTTTCCTTCTAAAAAATTAGCTAAGGCAGTCTTTGATGCAGCATGATCTTTGTAAAACTTCTTTCCCTTTGTTGATAAACTAGTTATCTCAGCAATGAACTCCTCAGTGGTATTCATCTCCACACCTTGGTATCACAACATTTTATTGTTCCATCTATTCACAAAGGCCTCAGTCACCTCTGAATGAGAACCATGAAGTTTGAGAAAGTAGGGGAAAACACCACCTTTCTCCAAGTATTCCCAAACAATCTCATTCCCACCAAATTCTTCACAGGAAAGCAACTCAACTCTACAATGATCACCTCCCATTACCACTTGAAACAACCTACTCACAACCTTTTCCTTGTTCCTATGAGCAAAAAGGGTTAAATGAACAATTCGGATCAAAGCCAAATAACACCCATAAACCATTTTAGACTGACGCCATGAGTACAACCAACAATAAAATCCCAATCCATGATCTCGTTTTCACAAGATATGCAATAATTAATCAAGCAAGCTCTAAACTCAAAGTTCATAAACCAAAGTAAGAGGAAATAAAATAACTTATCTCCCAATGTTTCCACTACCATGACAAGAAAATTGGTGATGATTAGAAATAATCTGAAGATTAAAATGAATGGTGTCATAAGAGTACCAATGATTATGAGACAACCCCCAAATTGGCGAACCCATCAGCAAGAGAATTAGCCTCTCAAAAAACATGTGAGATTTTAACATCATCAAAGGATCTAATGATGGAAAGGGAATCTTAAATTAAATGCACAATAGACCACGACGCTAGAATTACCTTAAGGAGACAATTTATAATATTGAGGGAGTCCCCTTCTAACCAAAGCTTAGTCACCCCCACCTCTTTAGCAAGTAAAAGGCCATGATAGGTTGTTGCTGATTTCACTTCTATGTTTAGTCTCTATTGACCAAATAAATATAATCTAGGTTACTTTTTATTAATTCAAGTGATAGAACTTGCACCAAATTTAAAGACAGTCAAAAGTAGATTTTCTAACAACAAAAGCACTAACATCGTAAACATCATAAGAACCATATGAACTTAAATTTACAGTGTATAAATTTAATAAATACCATAACTACAAGTTTCTTTAATATACATTAAAATTTCAATCATTTTACATTAATCTACATATGGATCATGCATGAATCTTGATGTAGTACTACTACTTTGGTAATATCTGGTCTAAATATGGTAAGGTAAATGAGCCTTCTTATACAATGTAGGATTGGACATTTCACATGAATTTTTTGGGTCAATTTTAATACCCACTTCAAATAGGAATAGAAGTAGGTTTGAATTCAATCATATTAAATTCTTAATCAAATATTATGCACATCTTTTTTGGTTATCATAATAGAGTCGTGAGATTGAAATATAACCATTATTATAAAATGATGTAAAATCCTTAAATTAGTCATTTAAAATGTTTGATTTAATTTGTTTTTATATTTGTGGATTAAAAAATTAATTCTACATGCAATGATTAATTCATCCAAATATAATATGACTATAATGATATGACCATACTCAATTTTAACAAAAGGACATTATCCAAATAGTAAACAGGGAATATGAGAGTTTAGAAAAACTATTGACCTTTATATACCAAGTTCTAGGATCTTTGTTAACACCATGCAAATATTTTCCTAGGTGTGTAAATAGATGATTTTTTGTCTAGTTGTTCGAACCCTTTAGGTTGAGTCATATTTCTTCTTAGAGAATGTCATTGCAGGACATTAAGGCAAGAAACATCTAAATGGTGTTCATTTTTTTCATTGGAGAAAAGGTTTCTTTGTAACAAAAATCATGTCTCTAAGTGAAGCCTTCAGTGACTAATCTTGTTTTATATATTCTTATTTCACCAGTATGGTTATACTTAAATTTATATATAGTCAACAATAATCAACATTGTTTATTTTTTAAAGTGGAGGTGCAAGATCCAAATCTTATTTTTAATTAGAGATTCATAAGTTTAATTTTATTTTGTTATCTACTTATTATCTCTATTAGCTTCTTTAAAATTTTAAAACTTTCATACAAAATCATTAGGGCATAATATGTATGTTGGCTCCTAGGAAGGATTTTCTTATAGATATATTATAAGGGTTTGTTTTTAGGCCTACACCCCATTACAATTAAACTACAAAGATACCACTCAACTTGTGAGGATATCACTCCAACATGTACAATTAATGTTAAGATGTCACTTATTTGATTTCCATCATGAAAATTATATAATCTTTCCATTTCAGCGCAACCCCTTTGAGAAATTATTTTCTATGTTGATTTCTTAAATTAGGATTGGAATCCACTTGGATATTTTGGGTTAAGGGTTATCTATATATTCCTCTCCTGAATTTATTTATTTTATTCAAAAAATAAAATATTCATCATAGGTTTCAATAGGTTGGATAGAGGATAAAAAATAACTTAAGTATATTTGAACATTTCTACTCAATAACATCATTTTTCGTCTAAGAGTAAGAAATTCTTAACTATTTATTTTTTCTTGCATATTCTACAAAGATATACTTGAAGGAAATAGGATAGAGTTTCTTTCTTTTGACTAAAATTTATATTTAAACAAATATATACAATTAGAATCATTAAAAACATTCTCAAAACTTTTTATTTTTTACTATTAAAGCTTTTGAATCTATTAGGACAAGCATATGAGATAGTACATACATTTTCTAATGATTATTATCAATAGAAACACAATCTAATAGAATAATATTAAAAATATTATTATAGATATACATACAACATGAGTTTAAAAAATATATCAAAAAAATTGTTTTTTTACTAAATAATGAAATTATAGTGTAAAAGTAATTTTATTTAATGAATTTACTTGCAAGATTACTAAAACATGATAATAATAGAAGTATTATCCTAGAATATATAATCCACATAGTAGGATATGTCATCTCTAACTCATTAGTTTAATGTTAATTAGTCATCTACTAAGATTATTATTTTAAATCTCTTTTAGAGACAAACTGACAAGATTTTTTTTTCAATACTATTTGTTGGGAATATGATGCCATTTAATTGCAATCCTAAACATATTTCATGTATCTCCTAAGTCCTTGGAAAGTGTTCCCCAACACCAGGATTAGAAAGAGAATAAATTCAAATGAAATGAACATGTAAATTAACATTTGTAATTATTCCTAAATGATAGGAACATATGGGGACATCCAAGAAGAGCTCCTACAAAATAGGAGCACATAGGGCACCCACATGGAAGGTGGAACCCACCTTGCTTAAGTTAAATGTTTGGAGGATTGATAACACTTCAGTAATGCATGTTTTAGATCCTACAAGTTAGGGATTCATATTTACATGAGTGGAGTTCAGTTCAATTCAGTTCAGTTTAGTTTAGTTTAGTATCAATTCAGTTCAGTTCAGTTATGGTTCAGTTATCTTTAGTTGCATGTAGTTAGTTTTAATTGAATGCTAGTTGACTTGAGTTTCATGACTATTGACTTCAATTGCATGACAAATAATAGGTGGATACATTCAGTTAAGTGGGGATGATCAACCATGCATAATGTTTGCATGAATTGGTGGAGAGATATGCTTTAGTTAACTAAGATTGACTTGGACCCACCTTGGGAACCCAAGTTGGCATCTTTGAGTTAACACCTTTTACATGAGAAGATATTTACAAGGCTCAGTTAAGTGTGCCCATTCTTGGGCACCAACTTTGAGGTGATGCTTGCAAGATATTTTCTTGACTAACGTATTAGTTAAGTGTTCAGTTTGGGGTGCCTAAATTGAGGAGACTTTGGTTTTGACTTCATGTTATAGTGTGGAACTCTACTTGCACAATATAGGCATAGATTTTTGTGAGGAGATTTATGCTCTTATATTGTACAACTCTTATGAGTTAATATGCACAATTATTGTCTATTAATTGCAACAAGTGCATCAAAGTTTACTGAGTAGGTTAGCAGGTTGAGCTTGTGCATGTGTGAGGGTTTGAAGCATGGCATGGGATGTGTGGATTCATGCTTGGTCACATGGAATGCATGGATAGTTTGTGCTGCAGAAAGTGTATGAGAGTTCCATGAGAGTTTATTGTGGGTTGTGAAGAAGGATTGTTGAAGGAAAAGGAAGCATATAAATCAAGGATTGATACAGTATTATTGTAATCTTGTTCTAAGGTTAAATAATACAAGCACTATTGATTCTGGTGGAGTTTTTTCCCAAAAGGGTTTCTCTGCGTATATGTTGTTTCACTTCTATCTTCTTGTCTCATTCTTGTACAATATTTTGTCTCTTTCTACAATTGGTAAAATTGATCTAAACAAATAATCATAAACAAAGAATTTTGACAAAGAACACTTAATTAAATCTACAGTCTCATAGGTTTACAAGTTTTAAGCTACAATTTCACCTTCATTTTCAACACTATTGTTTGAATGAATTGACTAGTAATTTTAATACCAAGGACCCATAGCATGAAGGTTACTCATATCTACAATATATTATATAAGCATAAAATTTAAATTAATTTCAAGTGTGGGACTTAATAGAAAAGTTAGAATTTCTAAGCTCTATGTGAAATTTTTATATCAAGAAATATCTAAAAGAGTTAAAACACTACTACTAGCTTGCTTGGTTATAATGTTTAATGATATCATCATCACTTGTACATGTGTTTGATGTTTTTTTATCATCATCACATACAAATATATGGAGAGAGATGTAAAATTAGATGATAAAATAGTTATTATTTTAGACCAAACCTTACATGATAGTACATAAAAAAAATCAAGCAAATATAATATTTATTCAAATTTTGATCATAAATTTGAATAGCTCTTACTAGCTTAGCAAAGCCACATTTATCTATATACAATCACAATTTGAAATCAAATAGGTGAAATTAACTACTATAGGATATAAACTTTAAGGTTATCAAATCACCTTTCAAATGCTAAATAATATCATGGTTAAATAAGGAAAAATCACACATTAGGTATAAATAAACAAACATAATAATCTAGACTATTATAGAAACTCTTTAAAAAATCATTGTATATGTGATAAGGTTTCAAAATGCTAAATTTTTTCTTGCATTTAGAACAAAGGCATAAAAATAACAACCATTAAATTTTAGTTCATATATCTATATACCAAAATGCTTAACATATGTTGATAGGTAAAATCTAGGTAGGCCTAACTTTGTTCAAGAGTATACTATTTGAGGTCATGTATAAATATTAATATATTGCCTCAAAAATAACTCTGGAAATTTTTTTAATCAAATATGCAATTTTCACTATTATAATTATATGAGAAATTGTATTGTTAATATTGACATGGTGCGATGGTTTAAAGGCGACATTGTTGTTCTTGCCACCAAGGTTCAAACCCCGTTGGGATGGTATTGTTGAGTGGTTATATTGGGGATGAGGTCCCTCATTTGTGACCTCATCGGTTCCCAACTTTGAGTCAAAAGCATTTACCCCTTAAATAAATAAATATATGAGAAATTGTATTTCCTTATTCTCACACACATCTTAAATAGATTACATAATTTTATAAATATTTAAAATTGATTATATATCTTTTTCTTAGGACTATTACAAGAAAATGGTGCTCTCATTGGTTGGGAGATGATTGATGATGTTGTCCCTAGAGATGTGCAAGGAAATTCCAATGATTACTTGAGCCACCTTCTACTGACATTGCATTAGTTTCTTAGATTTCTATGAGATTTGTCTCATTTTTTATCTTTGTTTAGAACTAGATCCTGTTAGACTTTGTGGATGTGTCTTTCTACCACCCTAACATTTTTTATAAATATTATACTATTTCAATGTTATTAATATAATGTTTGATAGGAATATTTATAAAAATAAAAAAAATAAAAATACTATAAATTTCTCTTAGAACTATACAAATATCAATACTAAAGACTCAACCATGAGATTTTAATGATCTAACAACAATCATGTCACATGCCTAGTTCTTACAATGCATATGGAACCCATCATATTACTCACATTGCTTTCATAAATAAAAAATATTCATCCAAATTATACTTAATCTTTTTAAGAATAATAATGTAAAATAATTTAATAAATCAAAATCCTAATAAAACATAAAGTTTAAATTTAGACTAAATTATTTCTTTCTTTCAATTTCACAATAGTTATATATAATCTATATTATAATATATACAATATTATATAAATTATAAATATAATATTAATTTTATTGATTTTTAAATTAATATAATAAATAATTAAATCAATAAAAATAAAACTAATATTAATTTAATTATATTGATTTGTAAAAATTGATATAATTAATTAAATATTTTTTAAAATTAAATCAATACTTATGTCTATATAAATAATTTATTAAAATAATTATATTTAATATATACATAAACATGATCTATATTAATGTATTATAACTAGCTTATCTATCTTAATATATTAATCTATATATTATACGCCGAGAGATATCATTTTCGAAGCGTATTTTTTTCACTTTTTTGCTTTTTGAATTTAAAAAATACGCCTCGAAAATGATATGTCTCAGCGTATAATATATAGATTAATATATTAAGATAAATAAGCTAGTAGCATCCGCAACGCACAATGTAAAATAAGAATTTATCACTTATTTTATTTGAAAAATATATACATCACTTAAAAATGTTATGTTTCCAAAGATTTTAGTCTTTTTTCTTCTGATTTTCTTTTGGCGAGTTGCTTTCATGTCTTCATTTTTTCATAATGATCATATGTAAATGGTGGTGAGATTCTAATTCCATCCAAAGACTTAACACTTGATATAGCAACAAATGTTATTCCTGCCCTTTCTCTTGGTCCTATATCAATTGTTGCCTTGGAAAGAGTTAACCCTTGTGATTTGTGGATCGTTAGTGCCCAAGCCAATCGTAGGGGCAATTGATGTGTGCGGCCCCTTTGTATTGGTGAAATTGGAATTAAATTTGGAGATGCATCTTCAAAAGGAATTCCAGAGTAATTATCAAATTCAACCATAACATATGTAGGTGGATCTGGTGGGCCACATCCAGGTTTGTATATGATATTTCTGATGTATCCTAAAGCTCCATTCACAAGACCTGCTTAGTGAACTTACATGTAATTCAGATCAAAACATTTTTGACCAACATGCAATTCAGATCAAAACATTTTTACCAACTGAATTATGTTTATATGGAGTTTGATTCAAATGCAGATGAGTATGTATTTGCGGGTCCACTATTGGAGATAGATGAAGGAAACATTATATTATTTGATTATATTATTAGATAAATAATAATATTTTAGTTTATTTATTATAAAAATATAATATAAGTTATGGTTAGGGGTCAAACATGGTTAGGTTCAAACTTTTATTAGGGTTAGGGTTAGGGGGTTATTTTTAGGATTAGGGTTTGGGTTAGGGTTAGGAGATATAGTTAGAATTAGGGTTAGGTGAAGATTGATTTCCAAACATTTATTAAATAATTTATTAAAAATACAAATTAAATATTAATTTTTTATTTATATAATTATATAAAGTATGTAGAGATTTATCAAGGCATCTAATTTTTTCAATCATGAAGATCATAATCAATTTTCATATATATATATATATATTTAATTGCTATTATCATTTGTATAACATGATTTTTTTTCTAAATCATTTAAAATTTGAAAATAAAAATTGGATAAAATGTGTAAAAAAACTTTTAAAATTTGCTTAAAAATATTGTAACTTATATTTGAAGCACATGTAATATTTTGTATAGATTTGGCACACATCCACTTAAAAAATATATTTAATACCACACATTTAAAAAAACCATGTACATTACAAATAATGAGTAGCATAATGGAAGTCTTGTATGTTGCCACACATCCTCTTCAAAAAAAAATTTAAAGTCTTCAAAGTTTGTAAATGTAAGAAGTATTGAAGGTCAAATAAAAAGGGATTATAGTAATAACATCTCATTCTAATGGTGTAAATACATTACAAATTCTTCAACAATGAGATTGGTATTACGACCTTTATTTTCATAGTGATCTTTATATACGTCTTTGAGCATATTTGGAAATGCACCTACTATAGTATATGCCTCATGAACTTTTTTTGCAACAGCTTCCATTGTCATTATTTCCAGTTCCTCAACATCATCATCGATCATTAAGCTTGTATTTTCAATTTCTTTGACAATGTTATTGCAACACTCTAAAACTATTCTTGCACATTTGTCGATAGGGGTTTCAACAAAATCATTTGACCTTATAGAGGCAGTTGGGCTTTCAACTATGATTTCTGATTCGTTCCGTGACATTTTTAATTAGATTATTCGCTGAAAATAAAAGAACAATAAAATTAAGGTTAGCAAACATAAAGAAAGTGCATGCTATCAAAGTAAGTCACTTTAGATTTAATGGAATTGATATATATAGACACAATTTAATGGAATACAACACCCTCATAAAATAGGGTTGCCTTCTATTTTCTACACATACCATTTCATAGTAATATTCACTTTTAATTGAAAAATATATTAAATTTTGAATCCAAATGAGAATTGAACCCACAACCTTACGATTATAAACAAAACACACTAATCCATTGCACTACATGTTTATTTTGATTTTTTTATGATTACAATTATGTTAATTAATAACTTTTTCAATAAAATTAGTAATAAATTAATTAATTAAAAAATATATTAATTTTTAAACCCACAATGAGAGTTGAACCCATAACCCTTCAATTACAAATCAAATATATTAATCCATTGCACTATTTGCTTGTTTTTGTATGTGATATATTAATCACATAATAGATATTTTATTAAAAAATTATTTACTTGCTTATAAATAAATATTATAATGTAAGCATTAAAAACATTTTAATGCAATTAACTTTTTTACCCTAAAAGAATAAAACTAAAAACAATTAATAATACATTTATATTTTACATTAAATTACTTTCTTATTTGTAATTGAAAAGCATTATAATAGAATTACTTTTTTACCCTAAAAAGAATAAAACTAAAAAAATATTTACTTTCTTATAATAGATATTTTATTAAAAATTATTTACTTGCTTATAAAAAAATATTATAATATAAGCATTATGAAATTAACTTTTTTACCCTAAAAGAATAAAACTAAAAACAATTAATAATATATTTATATTTTACATTAAATTACTTTCTTATTTGTAATTGAAAAGCATTATAATAGAATTATTTTTTTACCCAAAAAGAATAAAACTAAAAAAATATTTACTTTCTTATAATAGATATTTTATTAAAAATTTATTTACTTATAATAAAACAAATATTATAATGTAACCTACTTTTTTTCTCTCACGGTATTTATCTGCACCTTTGCACCTTTGTATTTATTCGCACTATTTGCACCTTTGTATTTATTCGCACTATTTATTCCTGCACCTTTGTATTTATTCGCACTATTTGTTTTTTATTCCCACTATTTACTTTCTATTTATATGAGTTCCAAAAGCTATGACCGAAACGATATACTATTTCATATCTCTTTAGTTGTTAGCTTTTAATTAATTAGTTGGAAAATTTATGACGGAAAATATATAATATTTAATAAACGCTTTGGTTGTCGGCTTTTACTTTTTATAAGTTAATTTTTTTTTTGCACAGTCACACTCCACCCATGCTGTCACTGTTAGGTTACACCTCTCGGCGTAATTATATAATATAAAATACAACATATTTTACTAAAATTAACAACATATTATTTTATATATAATATAATATAAATTTTTAATATTATATTAAATGATAGCAATTCTTAATAAAATACTATAATACCAATTTCCTTATTTATTTAGTTTAATATTAAAACTCTACCTTATAAATGAAAATGTGTTTGAATTTAAAGATTACAAATTCAATTAAAATTTCATTCTATAAATGAAAGCTCATTTTAATTTAAGATTACCAATTCATTTTATAAGTCTAAATAAAATATTTGTGTTTTATATAATTTTATATTATAGAATTTTAAAATTTAATAATATAAGGTCAATATGATATATATAAGAGTGTTGTATAAAACTTTAGGATAGTAAAGTTTTAAATTATTTTTAAAAATATTATAAATATAAATTTTAAAATCATTTTTTTTTTCATGTAATAATTATAAAGTGTATTTAAAAAGTCTAAATCATTTTTATTGTTTTTGATAGGTAAAACATAGTCAAGCTGTATATATTGATTTCAAAACAAAATACAATTGATGTTCTTGAATTTCGGCCAAGCTAGCTTCTAGAAATCCATAGATACAAAATTTACAACGGACTACCCCTAAACCATCTAGACGCCCCCTAACGATTTCAAAAAACTTACAAACTCCTTCACACATTTTCAATCATTTTCATCATAGAAATATGTGGTTTCAACCAGGTCTGCAAAATCCCTGAGCCATTGCAGACCCAACACCTCAACCACTCCCAAATGCTTACACAGGAAGTCCACACCAATCCTTGCCCAATGTTGATGTCGAACCTGTAATACCCCTCATGTTGTTGATACTCTTCGATACTCTTATGTGTTGGTTTGGTACTTGGTTTGTCATGGTGATTAGTTCACCGACTTGGTTGTGTGTGGATTCATAGTTTGGTTGGTTTGCTGCACTTGACATTACTTATGATGTTTGATGATATATTATGTGGTGGTTATATTATTTGGTTATGCTATGGTTTTCTTTAATATTATATGTGGTGATGTTGTGATTCTGCGTTGCTATGGTTTTTGAGGTGTTTGTTAGTGAGTCATGATGAAAGGACGGAGTAGCATCACTCGCTTGCGAATACCCTGCTACCCCACGATTACCTTTCACGGTGTGTCTGCAACAGAGATTTACATGCTACTTGATGTTTGTTTCTATGCAGGATGCAGGTACAGGACACCGGCTCCACCTGCTTGTCAAGTCTGAGTGTGTCCCATAAACCCAACAGGTATGATGTTGAAAAAGGGAGTTGATAAGGAAGTGTTCCTGTCTCAAGTCCATCACCTCTTTGTGAGTCTTCCAGTGTCGTGGTCTTGACCTTGTCCTTGTCTCAATATTGTTGTTGTTTATTCATTTTATTTGTGGATAGTTGTTATTTAGTTTATCTTTATTTTATATGGGATTACTTAATGTTATTTTGTTGATATGATTAATTGTATGTAATTGTAATTTAGTTAAATGTTGGATTTAAAATATTATAAATTAAAATATATTTAATTAATTAAAAAGTATAAAGTAATTAATTTGAATAAATAATGTTTGCGATAATTGTAAATTGTCTTTTTCAAATATTAATATTATAAAATCAAAGGATAAAATCTTGTGAAGATAAATGTGAAATTAATGAATTTTTTTAATTAAAATTTGTGAGATAAGTGTGAGCTTTTAAAGCAAGAAAAAAGAGCTAATGCATGGGTTGGATTTTTGAGAAAAAAAGGAGTTTTATTTATTTTTCTTTATTTTATTGTGAGAAAAGAGAAGTTTCTACACACACACAGGAAGGGGTTTTGGTTTTGTCTGGAAAAGAGGAAGTAACAAAGGTTAAAAAAAAAAAAATGTGTGTGCTCCTCTGTTAAAAATTGTTCTTTGGAAGGAAAAATATAATATTGATCCAGAAGTTAGCTGAAAGAAGGAATTTGAAAAGGAGTTGCAAAGGAAATTTGTTTTCGAAAGAGGAGGAAGGGCTATCGTGTTTGGATTCGACATCAAACGAAGGACTCCAAGTTCTTTTAATTTATTAATTCTTTTGATTTATTAATTCATTGTTCTATTAGGGAAATGAAATTCATGTCTGTCATATTCTGTAATGCCCCGCCACGCAACCCTAGAGGAAGTTGCAATTCTCTACTTATGCACCAATTTTTTTTATTTTTTATTTATTTATTTATTTATTTATTTTTTTAAGTACAAATAAATGCAAGATGAATACACATTGCCAACAACCTCTAAGGCCATGAGACAAAGATTACTTTAGAACCCCAAACAACAACAACATTAATATAAACTGAAACATTAAACACTTAAGGAAATGAGACAACATACATTCCATACAAGATAACTTACAATGAAGGATAAGAAATACCAAAAGATTTCAATTAACAATATTTAAACAATAAGATTACAACACTCATTCCCCGAATGAGGTAAATCCAACAATATGATTACATAATACAAATTCCACCTCGATAACAACTGAGGGGTAATGAAATACAATAAGAACTGAGAGAACAAGGCAAGAGAAGAAACTGATTCCCACGGGCTCTCCAACTGGAAATCACGACCACAGGAACAAGAAGAAGCACCAACGGATTAAGATGCACGCCACCCGACCACGTGGAACCCAAAGGCCCCACTCCCTTCGTGCTAGGAGATAGTAACAAGGATTTCCTAGAAAAGACCATCTACCACTAGACACAGGCTAACACAAAAAATTGAACTGCAAACAAGAATATATACCACATCACTTAATATCATGGTTACAATGCTTCCAGAGTACAAAATCGAGTACAATCACTATACCAAATAAACCAACGGTACAACACCATACCGACTGCTGTCATAGGAGGAGTGTCATCGCAAAGGCTGCATGGGATCTCCTGGCAAGTCTTCCTAGGTCCCGGCCCCCCTCTAGGGATATCCTGAAAACCTCAACCGACTCCGAGCCCCACATGCACACCAGAGCGGAATCAATTATCTCTCGTAAAGACGAGATAACGATCTTGCCATTCCAGGCCTTCCCGACTCATCTCAAGTCTCGTACAAGCCCTTGAGCCAATGAGCAAGGCTAAATTATCTTATTAATGTTCAAGCTACTCTATCCCTAGTATAAGTTATTTTAATTTTCACTTAGTTAACTAACTCTCACACGAGTTATCCTGGAACCACTTTGGGCCCGGCGCTCGTTGAAAGCCACTCCCCTATCGACATCACATAACTCAACCACATGCCAAGGGTAGACAATGCACTAACCCTGATCACAACTAACCAAACACCTCAACAGGTAACACATCACTACAGATGTACAAAACTGAACCCAAAGCATGCACTACCCAAGGCTAATACAAGGTTGACTAACATAATGATGACCCACATACCAAACTAAAAACAAGACTCAACCTTTAAACACAAGGTCACACCACCCGTACGAAGAACCAGGTTTCCACTGATACAAGTCTCATGCTCTACCCAAGAAAGACAATAACCAATCACAAGGGCAACAATCAACATCTCAATAACCCAACTGGAAGACTTTAATGATCAACAAGAAATGACTTAAAGTCAACAATCATATAATCACACGCTCTTTACAAGTCTAAAGATGTAATTTTGACAAACAAACTTTTTCATAACACAGAAACCAAAGTACATAACAAGGGTTGACTCACGTACAACCACCCATACCAATAAATGAACCCATATCAGGAAGACTCTCAAAACATTCACTCTCATTCCATAACATCGAAGGCGAACAATTAAACACTGAAAACATTTCAGACAAATAGGTAAGCTAATGTTCGGATTTCCTAAATCCAGTCAAGCACATAGTTCATGACTTGCATTTATCCAATATAAACTTATTTCTTTTCACGACATTGACATATATATATCAACCATTCAATTACTCTAAATTTCATAGCCATATTCTAAATCAAGACATATTAATAAATAACATCATCGAACTGGAATTAAACCAATCAATCACTCTACGTTCCACAATCATATATTGTAAGTAAATTCACTTGATTTGTAAGACATCTGGATTAAATAAATTACTCTTATAGCAATAAGTCAACAACTCAATCTCATATGATTCATTAAATCATTCGTTACTCCTAAGTTTAACCACTGTGTTCTATAAGTTAAACTTTTAGTAAATAATCATTTAGATCAAATAACTCTGTCTTAATCTTAACTCTGCATGAAATAAATCAACTAAAACGCATCTCTTCTTGAACACAAATATATTCCATTCAATTACACTAAATAGTATATACTTAAATCCTCTTGCCGACATTAGAGAATTTAAACCAATAATACAACTCTACTTGATCAATCTATCATTAATCAAAATCAAATTTATAAATAAATCAACATTGACAAACAAAGTCCTTTGATTAAAATAACTCATTCGTTACCCTAAGCTCTTCAATTATGTTCTATAATCAAAATTTAATGATTAAAACTATCTGATTGAATTAAGGTATTCATAATTTCTAAGTTTCGCTATTATAATCAAAATCAAGATATCATAATAATTTAACATTTAAATTAAACCATTTATTCCATATTTCATCAGAGAATAAATAAATCAAAGTCAATATTTTATATAAAACATTTGATTAAATATCAATTTTCATTTCCTCAATACTAATGCGGTAATCATTAAAGAGTAAGTTCTATTTTCGATATTCCAATATCATCTAAAAGTGTACCTCTAAAATATTACTTAGAATCCCAAGGTTTCCCGATTGAAACAAAGTTTCGAATAAAATCGATTAATTAAAATACTCCTTTTTATTTCAACTTGATGTTAAAATCTACTCCTCAATAAATTATATTTAAATAGATCCTATTTAAATATAATTATGTTTTAAATATATTTACTTAAACTAATCAATTTAACATTCTAATATATCACTTTAATCATTTGATTTAACTTAAATGCCACATTTTTTTTCATATTGCAAAATTTTAAATATTATAATTATAAATTAAATATTATATATATAATATTATTCATTAAATATTTAATATTTAATATTAAATATATATAATATTAAATATTAAATATAATATTATATATAATATTGATATTATAAATATAATATAAAATATTAAATAAATTACAAAACTTATATATAAAAAAAAAATGAATTAAATAACATTTAAAGGGCCGCAGCCCTAAATTTTTCTGTGGGCCGCGCGGCCCAAACAGGGGTCGAAACCCCTGCGTAGGCTGCGAAGCCCACAGGGTTCACCGCGGGCTGCTGCCCAACGGCCTCCCCTCATGGGCGACGCGGCCACCACATGCAGCGCCTCCCTTTGGGGCGATCATGGGCAACGCCCACCCAGCAAAAGCCCAAAACTATTTATATATATATTTCATTTTTTAAACAACAAAAAAAAAACGTCCTCCCCTGAATCTTGACAGATTTGATCAGATCTAAAACACAAGCAAAGATATACATAATATATGTATGTATATATGTGTATATATATCAGGATATATATATATACCTATTTCCATTAACACAGTCATTGGGCAAGCTTTCTTTGAAGAAAAAAAACTGAAAATACAAAGTTTAAACCATAATAATATGATAAATTTTTTGGGTTTTCCCATATTGACAAATAAATCAATTCTTTTCATTTGAATTCCTCTTAAAGCTTCAAAGCTTTGTGTTGCTAGTTTTAAACGAATTTTTTCATGGTTTTATTGGATTTCCAAACAGCATATCAAGGATTTCTAAAACAAAACATGAAGAGGGTTTAATCTATTTCAAAATGAACAAGAAAGATTAAATGAGAACCTGATTTTCCTCCACAAATTTGAAACCTTCAAGCATGGTGTTCTCCAATCCTTCCCTTGAATCCAACTTCAACAAAACCTCCATCTCCTTCAAAATTCCAAGCCAAAAACCATAGCCCACCAAATTTTTCCCAAATTGCAGGCTTAAATTTTTTATGAGAGCCCTTTCTTTTCAAAATAGGGTTTTTATTCAAATTGGATCAAAGAAAACCCTAAAATCCCCACTCCCAAAATATAATTTAAAAGCATGGGGATTTTCTAATTTTAATTCACAATCCAATTTCTAATTTTTTTTAATTTAAAAACCCATTTCTAATTTTAAATTCAAAACCTAAATTCGAATTTTTAATTCAACCTTATGCATTTTCTAAATTTCTCATAAAACAAAGGGCATTTCAAAATTACCAATAAATAATTTCCTCAACAATATTTTTCAAAAGTAAAATTAAAACATATTGTCATTTACTTATTTATTTTAATTTAATCGTAGCTATTCAGACAAGATTTTAATTAAATCCTAAATATCCAATATAACTTCCATTTTTTCAATTTCATTTGAATCTAGATATACAATAACACCAAAATCACTAGTTCGTTTAATATATCACTATTAATCTAATTAATTAATAAACTAAATCTAGTTTATTAATTAATCAAATCAATCAATAACCCAATAATTATTTTATTAATTTCATCAAATAAATCAATAAAATAAATCGCATTTCAATATTGCACTAAACACATTTAATCATCAATTAAACTACGCAAGTCATTTAATAACTTGAAATTAAATAAACACTCAAGGGGAAACTGACCAAGTTAAAACGACTGATCCCGACGACAACCCGACAACACGCTATGACTAGGGTGACGACTTGGCTCAGAAAAACCTAGCTACTATCTCCCAATCAATTTCCGTTGGTAAATGGACATGCTCACACCTGTGAAACCAGGTGGAGTTGATGTCATGTACCTGCAAACCTGCAACAAAGAACATATCGAACGTGCAACATATATATGTATGTTATGATCAAACACGCCGTGAAGAGGACATCTCGGAATTGTAGGGCGCTTGCTAGCGAGTGATACAATTTGTCCCCTTTACCAATACAGTATCTCTAACTGACGCATCTAACATCATTGATAGGATAAATAGCATAAAACATCATTTAATCAGATATCTTCTAAGTTATTCTAAATCATGCCATAAGGATAACATCAGAATAAAAGAACATCACATCAACATATAGCTTCCACATCATTTAATCAATCACGATCACAAGTAATCAAGTTCCAAAGTCAAAGCATGTTCAGACACAATCATCACCTTATAATATAACATGCACATCACTAAATAGTTCATGATTAAATAATCACTAAGTTCACAGTCACATCATAAGCATAATCAAACATTACCAAGAAAACACGGCCGATCCAAATATCCAAAATGAAGGGGTGTTACATATTCAAAAATCAATATCTATGTTCTGAAAAAGGATTTGTTGTTGAAAAATTGCTTGTGTTAAACCTTTAAATCTTCTGTAGTAATCTATTGTTAAATCTTATGAATTCTCTTCAACAAATCTAGTTGTTAAATTCTTGTTTTGAAATTAAAAAAAATCAATTTATTATGGAATTGAAATTGTGTGCTCAAATTTATTTTGTGCCTGAGAAAGAACTGGGTTGTTATCATATTATTTATTTTATATTTATGGGAAATATATATATATATATATATATGAAAATATATATATATATAAATACCTGTGCATATGTATCTTTTGTTCTTTTAAAATATATATATATATTTTTTATACATTATGAATATATGGGTTTTGTGTTCTTGCTTTGGTGAGAGAAATAAAATATAAAATAAAATAAAATTTATATTGGGGGGGGGGAGTGGTCGGCAGCCACCGTACCACCCCCAACCCCATGGTGGGTTGTACGCAGCCGTGTGGGGGCTACGGCCTTCCCACATTGTGGTATGTAGTACCACAGGTTGCGGGTTGGCAATTGTTAAAAGTTTAAAAAAAAATTAAATTCGATTTCATTGTAATTTGATTTTTATGTTATATTTAGTATTTAATATTAATATATATATGTATATATATATATATATATGTCTATATATATATACATATATATTAATATTAATATATATATGTATATATATATGTCTATATATATGTCTATATATATATATATATAGATATACTTATTGTTGTAAATTATAGAGATGCAAATGGGCAATTTTTTATTATATGATTTAAATGCATAATTTTTAATATATCTTTTATTATATTGTATATACGTATATATGTATATACGCATAAAAGCGTATATATATGTATATATATATAGATAGTTATTTATGCTGAGATTATGGAATAATTAAATAAATTTGCAATGTTATAGTTTAATTGAGTAAATTAGAAATAAACTGTGATTTAAATTAAGTTGAATACTCTTGAGTAAATTTATTTATTTATTTCTTGGTGAAATTGTTGTGTATCGAAATGTGTTAAATGACATTATTTTACGTAATTGTGTACTCTCGAGATTATTCGTTGAATCAATTGTGGTTTTCTCTTAATTGGAATTATGTCATGTGGGAAAGCCCTTGAGTTAGTTTATCCTTCTATAGGAGTTTAAGTTACTTATTAGGGACTTCTAGAGGTGGGGAAATTGATGTTTTATATTTGATCTTTTAAATTGATATTTGTCCCTATTCTTGGCTATAGTTGTGACTTAGTTTACACATGGGTTGTACCATTTTTATCGATATTGTTTCATATGATTTTGGCGAGATGGTTTTGCCTCGCAGATGTTCCATTTGTGGTTTAGTGTTCTTGTTGGTACAATCCATGGTATTGGATTTTATGTTTTGGGTTTCTAGGGAGAGTGGCTCTACGTGGGCGTCAGCGCACAAAGGGGCTGTCAGGATAACCCACATTAGAGTTAGAGTAATAAGTGATAACCTAATTAATTAATTAGGGGGTGGGTAGTAAAACATTAATAAGATAATTATGGATGTCTCGTCCACTTGTTAGGGCTTTCGTAGACTAAAGGTGGGACAAGAAGGTCGTGGTTGGCATGATCATTGCCTCGTCTTCACGAGAGATTAACGGTTCTACATGAATCACCCTATGGAGCGACGCCTTGAGATAGGCAGTTAGGATAAGCATAGATGGAGGTGGCACCTTGTGATAGGTTGTCTGGATAATCCATGTAAGGCCATGTGATGACACTCTCCTCTAGCGTTCTCTTTGAGTTGTTTTATTGAAATCCTCTGGAAGTGGTCTATTGTTATGTTTTGGTGATTTAATGTTGTTATGATTGGTGAGTGATCTTTTGATAATGTATTTCCTTTGTGGTCTTTTGCTTTTCGTGTCTGTAGTTTAGTCTTGTGTTATTGTTTGGATGTGCTTGGTCGGGGATCCTTCCTTATTTACTCCTAGCACGGGGGTGGTCAAGTGGAACGTGCTATGCACCCCGTTGGGTCCCCTGTGATGCAGTTGTACCATTCAGTGCAGAGTTTTGTAGATGCAATTTGATCTAGGGTTCATATGTTACAAATGTATATTTGTACTCCAGATGTATTTTATATATTGATGTATCATTCCCACGTGTGTTGGGAAGACTTATAATGTAATTTTGTATATGTGTTCATTGACATGTACTATCAGACTAATGTAATGTATTATCATACCATGTAAATCATTCCTAAACTACCATTTGTAAATACTGTTAATGTTATGTTGTATCTATGGAAATATGTACTTAATATCTTCATGATTAATTTATTGTATTTGCATGTATGGTTTTTTATGGATTATTCATATCATTTTGGTTATTGTTAATGAATGTTTAAATGATGATATGTGAATGAATGGATACATAATTGGTAATTTAATGTTCATTTGTTAACTTTGTTATGGGATAGTTTGGTAATGTCACCTCGTGTACCCCAAGGGACTTTGTTGTGCAACTTGGAACATTGGTTTTGTTGGAATACTTAAAGTGCATTCCTTATTTTTTGAAAAAAAAAATTGTTGTGTTTTTTAGTTGTTCCTTTGGGGTTTGTGTGACGGGGCGTTACAACTTGGTATCAGAGCCAAGGGTGCTAACGCTGGGTTCTCGGGGTAGTTTGTGTCCGTTAGGCAACCTTTGCGTTAACTCTTGATCTTGCATAACCCTAATTGTTGTGCAGGATCATGCCTCGAGGCAGAGGTCATGGCCGAGGAAGAGGCCGAGGCGATGGTCGTGGAGCCAACCGCCAAAGTCCATCACCACCAAGTTCCCACAGTTCTGAGCATGAGGAATGATAGAGTCCTCAAAACAATCTGTCAGGTGGTGGTCAAAACCCAAAATAGCCTGGTTTAGATGGATAGTTGCAACACCTTTTGGGGGAGATTCTTGATCGGTTGGGACCTAGGACGGAGGAGGAGCAACAGGTAGAGAGAGAAAGGGAAAGGTTGCCAAGGTGGAGGGAAATAACAATAGATCAGGATGCAGTGCTAGCTGGTCATATGAGAGACTTGATGAGAGCACACCCGCCTACATTCGATGGTTCTGGAGGAAGTATGGAAGCGGAAACATGGTTAATCAATTTGGATCAATGCTTCGCGATGCACCCCTATGGTAGCAATACCAAAGCTCGGTGTGCAGTCATGCATCTGCGAGGCTTCGCATCTACTTGGTGGTCGCTAGAAGAGAAAAGTTACATATGGATATCAGCATGGTCACATGGGAGCTATTTCTGGAAAAGTTCAGGGCTCGCTTCCTTTCATATCATTGGAGGCAACGCAGGGTAGATGAGTTTCATGACCTTAAGCAAATGTCGATGTTTGTTGAACAATATGAACGATGATTCTATGAATTGAAGCAATATGCAAGAATCAACCATGATGAGGGGATGCTAGTTCAACATTTCATTTGGGGCTTAAACGCCTGAATCAGTGGTGGAGTTAGAGTCTTCAGGCCAAAGACAATGGAGGTAGCGGTTGAGAAGGCTCATCTAGTAGAAGAAAATTTAGCAATGGCATTGGGGGGACACATAGGAGTTTAGATCGGCAGTGTTCCAGTATCAGGTTTTGGTTCTAGAGGTGGACAACCTCAAGCTGCAGGGTCTTCCAAGAATTTTCAGGCACCCTCTAAGGGTGGTCCGCAGCAGCAACAACAGTCACATCCCAAACAGAACAAATCATATTCTTAGCAGGGAGACATATCTTAGAACAGAAAGAACCGAAGCTGGCAGCAAAATAGACCGAATCATTTTGTGCAGCCTACACAAAGCACACAGTTGGCACCTTCACGAGGAAATTTTCAGTAGTTGAGTGCATCATCTGGTGTTAGAGGATTTGGGCGAGGCATAGGTTGTTTCTCATGTGGGCAGCAGGGACATATTGCCAGACAGTGTCCACAAAGGAGTACTTTAGGTTTTAGTCAGAAACCAGCTGCTTCTGAACCAACATTGGGCGATGCAGGTAGAGCACATTGGGTGTTTGCGGCAATGGACAATCGTCAAGCAAAACATCAGGGCACTATAATCGAGACATCAAGTGTGTTGCATGGTACTAGTATTTCCATACTCTTTGATTCTGGTGCATTTGACTCTTTTATATCTCCTTCAATGGTAGAGCGATGTACATTGGTGGCAACTAGGCAAGGCGTAAGATGGAAGGTTGAATTGGCTTCAGGGTCAAAGGTTGTAGTAGAGAAGCTTGTTCAGGGTTATAGTCTAGATATAGGGGCATTGACAACTAAGGTGGACCTCCAGATCCTACCACTTGGCTCTTATGATGTCGTCTTGGGAATGGATTGGTTAAGTGCACACTGTGCCATGATAGACTGTTGCCATAAAGTAGTACGGTGCGTCGATGATTCTGGAAAGGAGGTGGAGATCGTGGGTATTCAAAGGCCCATTTCATTGTGAATGATCTCTGCCATGCAACTAAAAAGGTTTTTTCGGCAGGGTTGTCAGCTTTTTGCAGTATTAGTGGGTGATCTTGAGTCAGAGGATAGTCAGGGGGTGTCATTGGATGATTACCTTCTCCTTAAGGGGTTTTCTGATGTTTTTCCAAGTGAGATACCAGGTATACTGCCAAAACGGGATATAGATTTTAGGATTGATCTAGTACTTAGAGCTAAGCCTATATCTTGGGCTCCATACCGGATGACAACGCAGGAGCTTCAAGAACTCCATCTACAATTGGAGGAGCTGTTGGCTAATGGGTTTATCCATCCAAGTATTTCCCCTTGGGGAGCACCCGTAATATTCGTAAAGAAGAAGGATGGTTCTCTCCGTTTGTGTATTGATTATAGGCAGTTGAACAAAGTAACGGTGAAGAACCGATATCCCCTGCCCAGAATTGATGATCTTTTCGATCAGATAAAAGGGGTGAAGGTATTTTCTAAGATTGATCTCAAATCAGGGTATCATTAGTTGCGGATTGTGGAACCAGATATTCATAAAATAGCATTTCACACTCGATATGGACATTACGAGTTCACTATGATGTTGTTCGAGTTGAAAAATGCACCTTCAGTCTTCATGAGCTTAATGAATGGGGTGTTCCGAATGTATTTGGATAGATTCATCTTTATGTTTCTCGACGATATTCTAATTTATTCCAAGTCTATGGAGGAACATGAGGAACACCTGAAGTAGGTGTTGCAGTGCTTAAGGGACAATCGGTTGTATGCCAACCTAGCAAAGTGTGAATTATATAAGACTAAAGTTCAATATTTGGGCCATGTCATTTCAGGTGAGGGAATTTTCATTGATCCTGCAAAGATTCAGGCCATTGTAGATTGGCCCATACCCACAAATGTCTCAGAAATTCACAGTTTCATGGGACCAGTAGGCTATTATCTGCGGTTCGTCCAAGGATCTTCTAGGATTGCGCATCCCATCACCTCTCTCTAGAGGAAGGGGAAGAAATTTCTTTGGTTAGATCAATGTCAGTTAGCATTCCAGACTCTTAAGGAAAAGTTGACTAGTGTACCAATTTTGGTAGTACCGGATCCTATGGGGAATTTGTAGTATGTACAGATGCTTCCTTGGAAGGCTTAGAGGTCGTTTTGATGCAAGAAGGGCGAGTGATTGTGTATGAATCCCGTAAACTTAAGGATCATGAATTGAACTACCCCACACATGATCTTCAGTTGGCCGCTGTGGTTCATGCTCTGGTAAGATGGAGACATTTCCTTTTAGGTCATCAGTTCGAGTTGCATACAGATCACCGTAGTCTGCAATACATCTTCATGCAACCGAACTTGAATGCAAGACAGAGAAGGTGGATGGAATTCTTGTGTGAATATGATTTTGAAGTAAAGTATATCCAGGGCAAAGAGAATGTGGTGGCAGATGCTTTGAGCCGGCATAGACATGAGATTTCTACAGTGGCTCTCGAGGTTGATTTGAGGAGTTAGATCCTCACCACTCTTTCCTCAGACAATTGGTATCAAGAGGTGAAATCTGAAATTGAGTCAGGCAGAACTCTGGAAGGAAAATTTGTTGGATACTCACTGGATTCTGATGGTGTCTTGCGCTATGCGAGCCGAATGTATGTACCTCTTGTAGAGGGTATTCGCACCCTAATCTTGACTGAAGCCCATCGAGCACCTTATTCGGCACATCCCGGAGTTAAGAAAATGTATGCGGATCTGCGCTCACTATATTTTTGGGCAAGATTGAAGCATGATATCATCGATTTTGTGGCTAGATGTCTAGAATGTGAGAGGGTTAAGGCTGAGCATCATCATCCGGAAAGTTTGTTGCAACCTCATCTTGTTCCAGAATGGAAGTGGGACATTATCTCTATGGATTTCATTGTCAGTTTGCCTATGTCTTCCAGGCGACATGACGCTATCATGGTCACTGTGGACAGACTGACCAAGGTAGCCCATTTCTCTCCTATTCGATCTTCCTATACTGCTTCTTCAGTAGCCATGGTGTTCATGGAAGACATTGTCTGATTGCATGGGATACCACGAAGAATCATTTCTAACAGAGATCTGGTATTCACATCTGCACTATGGACATCTTTGCAGTAGTCCTTAAGGACAAAATTGAACTTTAGTTCTGCCTACCATCCTGAGACAGATGGTCAGACTGAGAGAGTCAATCAAGTGCTTGAGGATATGCTCTACATGTATGTCATGGACCAACAATCACGTTGGGAATATTATCTGCACTTGGTCGAGTTTTCCTACAACAATGGTTACCATAGTTCAATCGGCATGGCTCCTTTTTAGGCTTTATACGGTCGTCCTTGTTGTACCCCTTTGAGCTGGGATCGATTAGAGGACAGGTTCTCCTTGGACCTGAAATGCTCCAAGATATGGAACATCAAGTAGCTCGCATTTGAGAGCATCTTGTAGCAGCTCAAGATAGACAGAAGAAGTATGTTGATGCACATAGAGTTGTTTGGTAGTTTGCAGTTGGTGATCAGGTGTTTCTTCAAGTAAGTCCGCAGAAGAGCCTTATTCGTTATGTAAAGGGTTCTAAGCTTGTGCCCTGCTTCGTAGGGACCTTTGAGGTGTTAGAAAGAATTGATCCTGTTGCCTACTACCTAGCCTTGCCACCCAGTCTATTGTGGATTCACGATGTTTTTCATGTTCCAGTCCTTAGACCATATTATCTTGATGTTACTCACGTACTTGATTGGAATGCTCTATAGGTCGAGGACGGGCAGCTAGCTCTCAAGCTCGTGGTCATGCTACAACATCTGAGACTCGCCCTCAGGGGCAGGGATATTGAGCAAGTGTGGGTTCAGTGGGACCTGAATGACGAGACTTCAGCGACATGGGAGGATGCATCCCATATTAGAGAGGCTTACCCATATTTATTTACTGGCTTCTAGAAGTAAGCCATTGTTCTAGGGGGGAGGATGTAATACCCCTCATGTTGTTGATACTCTTTGATACTCTTATGTGTTGGTTTGGTACTTGGTTTGTGATGGTGATTAGTTCACCGACTTGGTTGTGTGTGGATTCATAGTTTGGTTGGTTTGTTGCACTTGACATTACTTATGATGTTTGATGATACATTATGTGGTGGTTATATTATTTGGTTATGCTATGGTTTTCTTTAATATTATATGTGGTGATGTTGTGATTCTATGTTGCTATGGTTTCTAAGGTGTTTGTTAGTGAGTCATGGTGAAAGGACGAAGTAGCATCACTCGCTTGCGAGCGCCTTGCTACCCCGTGATTACCTTTCATGGTGTGTCTGCAATGGAGATTTACATGCTACTTGACGTTTGTTTCTATGCAGGATGCAGGTACAGGACACCAACTCCACCTTCTTGTCAAGTCTGAGCGTGTCCCATAAACCCAACGGGTATGATGTTGAAAAAGGGAGTTGATAAGGAAGTGTTCCCCCCAAGTCTGTCACCTCGTTGTGAGTCTTGTAGTGTCATGGTCTTGACCTTGTCCTTGTCTCAATATTGTTGTTGTTTATTCATTTTATTTGTGGATAGTTGTTATTTAGTTTATCTTTATTTTATATGGGATTAATTAATGTTATTTTGTTGATATGATTAATTGTATGTAATTGTAATTTAGTTAAATGTTGGATTTAAAATATTATAAATTAAAATATATTTAATTAATTAAAAAGTATAAAGTAATTAATTTGAATAAATAATGTTTGCGATAATTGTAAATTGTCTTTTTCAAATATTAATATTATAAAATCAAAGGATAAAATCTTGTGAAGATAAATGTGAAATTAATGAATTTTTTTAATTAAAATTTGTGAGATAAGTGTGAGCTTTTAAAGCAAGAAAAAAGAGCTAATGCATGGGTTGGATTTTTGAGAAAAAAAGAAAAGTTTTATTTATTTTTCTTTATTTTATTGTGAGAAAAGAGAAGTTTCTACACACACAGGAAGGGGTTTTGGTTTTGTCTGGAAAAGAGGAAGTAACAAAGGTTAGGAAAAAAATATGTGTGCTCCTCTATTAAAAATTGTTCTTTGGAAGGAAAAATATAATATTGATCCAGAAGTTAGTTGAAAGAAGGAATTCGAGAAGGAGCTGCAGAGGAAATCTATTTTCGAAATAGGAGGAAGGGCTACCCTGTTTGGATTCGACATCAAATGAAGGACTCCAAGTTCTTTTAATTTATTAATTATTTTGATTTATTAATTCATTGTTCTGTAAGGGAAATGAAAATCATGTCTGTCATATTCAAAAATCAATATCTATGTTCTGAAAAAGGCTTTGTTGTTGAAAAATTGTTTGTGTTAAACCTTTAAATCTTCTGTAGTAATCTATTGTTAAATCTTATGAATTCTCTTCAACAAATCTAGTTGTTAAATTCTTGTTTTGAAATTAAAATAAATCAATTTATTATGGAATTGAAATTGTGTGCTCAAATTTATTTTGTGCCTGAGAAAGAACTGGGTTGTTATCATATTATTTATTTTATATTTATGGGAATATATATATATATATGAATATGAATATATATATATATATACCTGTGCATATGTATCTTCTGTTCTTTTAAAAAATATATATATATTTTTTTATACATTATGAATTTTCGAGTTCCATGTTCTTGCTTTGGTGAGAGAAATAAAATATAAAAACAATAAAATAAAATAAAATTTATATTGGGGGGGAGTGGTCGACGGCCGCCGTACCACCCCCGACCCCATGGTGGGCTATAAGCTGCCACCACAGGCTACGCACAGCAGCCAAGGCTGCACACAATAGTCAAGGCTGTTGGACGCAACCATGTGGGGGCTACGGCCTTCCCACACTATGGTACGTAGTACCACATGCTGCTGGTTGGCAATTGTTAAAAGTTTAAAAAAAAATTAAATTCAATTTCATTGTAATTTGATTTTTATGTTATATTTAGTATATATATATATATATGTGTGTGTGTGTGTGTGTGTGTGTGTGTGTGTGTGTATATATATATATATGTATATATGTATATATATATATATATATGTATATATATATACTTACTGCTGTAAATTACAGAGATGCAAATGGGCAATTTTTTATTATATGATTTAAATGCATAATTTTTAATAAATGTTTTATTATATTATATACATATATATGTATATATGTATATACGCATAAAAGCGTATATATATATGTATATATATATAAATAAAGATGGTTATTTATGTTGAGATTATGGAATAATTAAATAAATTTGTAATGTTATAGTTTAATTGAGTAAATTAGAAATAAACTATGTGATTTAAATTAAGTTGAATATTCTTGAGTAAATTAATTTATTTATTTCTTGGTGAAATTGTTGTGTATCAAAATGTATTATATGGTGTTGTTTTACGTAATTGTGTACTCTCGAGATTATTCATTGAATCAATTGTGGTTTTCTCTTAATTGGAATTATGTCATGTGGGAAAGCCCTTGAGTTAGTTTATCCTTCTATAGGAGTTTAATTTACTTATTAGGGACTTCCAGAGGTGGGGAAATTGATGTTTTATATTTGATCTTTTAAATTGATATTTGTCCCTATTCTTGGCTATAGTTGTGACTTGAGTTTACACATGGGTTGCACCGTTTTTATGGATATTGTTTCATATGATTTTGGCGAGATGGTTTTTCCTCGCAGATGTTCCATTTGTGGTTCAATGTTCTTGTTGGTACAATCCCTGGTATTGGATTTTATGTTTTGGTTTTCTAGGGAGAGTGGCTCGCATCGGCGCACAAAGGGGCTGTCAGGATAACCCACGTTAGATTTAGAGTAATAAGTGATAACCTAATTAATTAATTAGGGGGTGGGTAGTAAAACATTAATAAGATAATTATGGATGCCTCATCCACCTGTTAGGGATTTCGTAGACTAAAGCTGGGCTGAGAAGGTCGTGGTTGGCATGATCGTTGCCTCATCTTCACGAGAGGTTAACAGTTCCGCATGAGTCACCCTATGGAGCGACGCCTTGAGATAGGCAGTCAGGATAACCATAAATGGAGGCGGCACCTTGTGATAGGTTGTTTGGATAATCCATGTAAGGCCATGCGATGACACTCTCCTCTAGCGTTCCCTTTGAGTTGTTTTACTGAAATCCTCTAGAAGTGGTCTATTGTTATGTTTTGGTGATTTAATGTTGTTATGATTGGTGAGTGATCTTTTGATATTATATTTCCTTTGTGGTCTCTTGCTTTTCGTGTCTGTAGTTTAGTCTTGTGTTATTGTTTGGATGTGCTTGGTCAAGGATCCTTCCTTATTTACTCCTAGCACGGGGGTGGTCAGGTGGAACATGCTACGCACCCCGTTGGGTCCCCTGTGATGCAGTTGTACCATTCAGTGCAGAGTTTTGCAAATGCAATTTGACCCAAGGTTCATATGTTACCAGATGTATATTTGTACTCCAGATGTATTTTATATATTGATGTATCATTCCCATGTGCGTTGGGAAGAATTATAATGTAATTTTGTATATGTGTTCATTAAGATGTACTATCAGATTGATGTAATGTATTATCATACCATATAAATCATTCTTGAACTACCACTTGTAAATATTGTTAATGTTATGTTGTATCTATGGAAATATGTACTTAATATCTTCATGATTAATTTATTGTATTTGCATGTATGGTTTTTTATGGATTATTCATATCATTTTGGTTATCGTTAATGAATGTTTAAATGATGATATGTGAATGAATGGATGCGTAATTGGTAATTTAATGTTCATCTGTTAACTTTGTTATGGGATAGTTTGGTAATGACACCTCGTGTACCCCAAGGGACTTTGTTGTGCAACTTGGAGCATTGATTTTGTTGGAATACTTAAAGTGCATTCCTTATTTTTTTTTAAAAAAATTGTTGCATTTTTTAGTTGTTCCTTTGGGGTTTGCGGGATGGGGCGTTACAGAACCAACTGCTCTCCCACCACGTCCATAATAAAAGGCTACCACTCCACCTGGACGCCCTATTGGAATATCTTGACCATGTCGTCCAAAAATAGGATCCCAACACCGGGCCTTGCTACTGTGACCACGTCCACGTCCTCCTCCAATACCATAGCCACAAATACCATCCTCAAAAGAACCAGGAATCTCACTTTGGGCATGTTTAAATCTAGCAGAGACACTAGGAAGCCATAAGATATATCAGAATTTACCTTTGCTTTGTTGCCTGAGAAACAAAATCTCCACCCAAGCACCATTTGCACCGCTTCAAGGCACAGAATGTCCTTGTTCTGGCAGATATTCTTCAGCCTCTGTTCTGAGATAAACCTTGTGAAAGTTGCTTTTGACTTCGCACATTTTAGCTTTATGGGGGTCTCCATTTTGTGTGTGGAAGAAGCCAGGAATAGCACCTTAAATAGTTAAATTCGTCCACATCAACTCTGAGGGCCAACTAACACGTTTAATATCATTTGTACCTACCTCCATCACAACACCTCCACTCAATGAAAGATAGTACTTAGCGTTCCAAATGTAAAATTTCCATGCTTTTGATTGATCTCAATCTCTTGAGAGTATCATTTTTTCATTTTCCAATGCAGTCCCTCAGTACAATGTGAATGTTGCCAGCTTGCCATAATTTTGCTCCCTCATGTGGCATTGAATGTCTACTTATTACCTTGGCCAATCTTTGTTTGGCGGCGAAAACCCAGGCACGAATGGATGACGAGATGCTTGTCTCGGCACCAATCCTCTCCAAACCCTTGAAGTGCCCATGTATCAAGCTGGCTGAGCTGGCACAACGACCCCCACATTTGATACATGGGCACAAAGTCTAAATCATTTTTTACGAATCTTATAGATATTTAATTTATATTTAATTTTTTTTAATTTGAATTCAATTTTCTACAAACAATTAGCATTCTAAAGGTAAATCTAATATCATGTTAGAGTTATTAATTATTTAGGATTAAGTTTTTGATAAAGTAAGCAACATTTTCAGGGTGTTGTACCCTTCACAAAGAGCCACAAGGGCCAATAGAGTCCAAGATCAAAAAATCATCAAAACATAACACCTAACCAAAAACAAGACGCAGACTAACAACACACGGACCAACAGCAAACCAACGACAGACTAGCTAGCATGAACTCCCAGTTCTTTGATAGAAGCTAAACCAAATCAGCACTGATCCACTCCTGGCGGTCTTCAGTCTTCTTCATCTCCATCTTGTCCTTCATGGCAGCTGACAGGGTACTAGTGACACAGTGAACCAATTTGATCGTGAAGTAGGTCAAACCATAAAATGTTGTGTCCAGTTTGTCCATTCTTTCTTTCAGCACACCGAGCTCCTCCCCGCCGCTCATAGTGTAGTCAGGATCATTCTGCTCAATATCCAGTGGTTCCGACGAGTGAGAGGCCGAAACCTCCTTCTGAGCTTTACCCTTGTTAGGAATGGATGAGGGACCTCTGACTTTCTCACCTTCCTCGCCCTCTGATACCTATTCAACTCTGTTATCTTTGTTGTCCGACAGCTCCTCTTCAATGTCCAAATCTCTAACCAACACTTTTTTCCTGTTCTTTGCCAACCTACTAGAGCGCCAAATGATGGCATCACAATCAATAACCATAGTCTCTGCAACCACTGTATCACCCAACGAGTCCTTGCTCACAACATTTTTCCCTTTATTCGGAGGCTCCTTCTCCTCACCTTTCTTTTCTGAGGCAGGCTTACTAGAAGTCTTAGTAGGGCTAGACTTGAGGTCACACAAGCTAGTCGCCACACTAGTTTGGGCAGCTACCTCGATACCCTTAAGTTTTTTGGTAGCAGGTTTGGGTTTCTAAGAATTAGCAGGGATCGGGTGACTCTTCTTGATAGGGCCTTTAGATTCAGCCAAAGATAAGTTGGTTGCAGTGGGGGGCTCAATTTCCTCAATTTGGACGACCAAAATGGGTTTTGGAGGGCATAAAGCCAAATGAAAGTGGTAGAGTCTTAGGATAAGACCTTGGTGGAGCGACAGGGGAGTAGGTTCATTGGGATTTAAAGCAGCAGACTCAACACATTTTTTGACCGAGTTTTTAAGGTCCATTAGCAGGAAAAAGGGAAAGCTCAATAAAAAAATTTGCCTAAGGTGATTTAACAAGGGAAAATGGTAGAAGTAATAGGTCTTGTACCTACCTTCTAGCATGACATATTTCATCAGTGCAAGACACACCTGGTTCCACAGCTGAGGAAGAGCCTCCCGTTCAAACCCAAACTGGTTGTACACCGGCTTCTCATCCCCCACAAAGAATTTGTTCATACTATCATTATCCTGGGTCTTAGAATGTTTAGGATGCTTCATTCCAGAGCACTGGAGACCCATCGCCTGCACAATCACTTCCTCATCCATTGTAAAGGAGATGCCTCCCAGAGACACATGTCGATTCTTCCAAGAATTGAAAAACTGGGTTGACAAATTAGGGTCATGGCCCACAAGTCTCTCCATCAGATGAGCAATGCCGCCTTTGACACAAATGTGCCAGACTAGCAGATCCTTGTGAAATTCACTGTAATTATCCGGCTTCGTCTGCACCCTATCATCCACATGATTTTGCACTGCACACAGTATAACCAGGAACCCTGAAAAAATAGAAGGTTAGAGATACTAGCAAGGTGAAAAATCACCTGCACAATAAGGAATTTAAGCCATAAATGAAAATATTTGGGAATCAAGCCTAAGGATAGGTCACACGCATGAGTAAATAATTTCCCTGAAACAATCTTAGCAGAGGCATTAATGAGGATCTCCTCGCACACACGGCTAAGAAAAAAGGACATGATAGGCAAGGAAGGATTGTCTTCCACGTAGCATAAACATAGAAATCTAGGTAGGATAGTCGCGGGGCCATAGTTAGAAATCTCCAAATTGATAGCATTTAAGGGTTGGCCAACTTTAGTTATACCACAGATAAAAGTTATAAGGCGCAAAACCAAAATAGCGGATAAAGAAAAGCCAAAAAGGAGTTTTGTCTCATAATTACAAGTCACATCAAAATCGAAAACAAAGAATTTGAAAATCTGAGAGCTTATGTAGATCCCCATAAGGAGATTACGACAAGTACGGTCTAGCTTAGAATTAATCATCTGGTACTTGTCACAACAAAACATGATTTCCTTTTTCCAAATGAGCTCCATCCTATAATTTGAAAAAATCCACTTGTTATCCATCCCATCTATACAGCTAATCATCCATCTCATCAAAACAATAAAACCACATAGCTCAACAAAAAAGCATGTGGACCCCCCAGAAATCCAAATAAGCACATGTGTTTTCATCATGGGTCAAGTAAGGGCTTTGTTCCTTCACTATAATACTCTGAATATTAGGTGGAAGTATACTTGAATCATGCTAGAATTTAGGATTAAGTTATATTATAGTAGATTGAATAATAAAATATAAATTTACAAGGGGGGAGTTAAATATAACAATCAATATGTGAATAAAAAATTATTGTAGAAAAAACCATGCATTATAAAGAATCATCATTATGAAAAACTTACATATTTGTTTGTATACTTCTTGCGGACCAGAGATCTCACCTATAGGGGACTAGTCTCGCCCTAGCTCGCCTCAGGTACCCAAGATAAGGGTTGTTGGGCCGCTGGGCTAGGTCGCAAGGACACCCTTGTAGTATCAAATATATATATAATAATTTCAACTTCCTAATAGATGAGTTTTTAGAAAAACATCACTATTAATTAATATTGAATGATAAATCTTTTTATATTAATAAATTTAATATTTAATTAAATATTTTAAATTTATATTATCTTAAAGATTTATAAATCTTAATAAACATTGTTGAAAGTTTTTTTACGAAAAGGTTAGATGTAAAATATCATTACAATTTATTTTAACGCAACCCAAGATTACTTCAAGACCCACCAAAATAAAACATAATTAAAATTATAACACTACACCTAAAATCATCACATACTTCAAAATATGATTAGGAAATCAAACTCTAGAAAACTTTAAAGATAATAATTGTCAGCGTTTAAGAAGATTATGGAAAAACAAAACTTTTTGTAACCTCGCACCAAAAAGATTCAATCAAACATCATAACATGAACTAACTTAAAATCTAGACCAATCAAGTAAAATTTAATAAATTTAAATCTAAGGACTATTATCCTAACCAAACTAGATTGCAAAGGAAATTAAAACGAATTAAAACTTGTTTTGAGTCTAAAAAAAGTTTAGAGGAAATTAAGTGAAACTTTGGTTGATTCCATCATTTAGAAATCATTAAATTTAGTATAAAAATTATTTAAGAAGTTTTGAATTTTTTTTTTGTTAATGAGAACTACCTAATAAAAATAAAATTTAGAGAAAATTTGGTTCAAAAAATTAAAAGAAGAAAAATTTAAATAAATGAGTCATGAATTTATATAATATTAATTTTAATAAGATATTTTATTAGATTTAAAATAAAATAGAAATTAATCTTAAAATAAAAACATTTTAAATAAATCTTTTGAAAAGATTAAAAGTAAAAAATAGGTTAATAAAATTATAAGATAAAAAGTTCAAAAAAATCTTATTAGAAGCTCCACAAAAATGGATTTAGTGACATTTAGAAAATGACTTACACGGTTTAACATCTAAGAATTAAAACTAATCTACAAATGATAAATAGGGAAACAAGGTAATAGAAATAATTAATAGACAAAAAAAGGTGAAAAGGCTAGGTATTTAGATAAGCGTAAGTATATAGATAAAGCAAACACCCAAAACTAAAGTAGTTACAAAGAACTGTTAAAACCATACATTAGGAAACAGTTTGTTGTGGAACTTAAAAGTTTAATAGGGGGCTTGATTTGTCAACTAATATGATGTTGGGTACTATCACATATTTCTCATCGCCCTTGGACCAAAGATTGCCCCTACAAAATCCTACATCACAAATAAGGATAATGGATATGTTAGGAAGACCTTCAATTCACAAGATATTATCTATTATAGGAGATCCCTTTTCTATATTTTGAACGAGTCTACATTTTTAGAGGGGATCATGCCCCCTTTAATATGGTTGGGGTTGGGGGAACTAATTTGGAACTCAAGATTCATATTGATTGTCAAATCCCTAATATCCAACTAACCACCCTCCTTCCATTGTGTAAGTCAAACTTATCAAGAAACGAGAGATTCTAAAAGAGGAAATTAAGAATTAGGAAGCATCCTAACCCATAAGGGAGAGATTTCAATAACCATATATGTTGTTTCAATTAAAATAACTACTTAAATTATTGATCTATTGAAGTAAGGCTATTGTGCAGTCTTCACAACACATCTTATTTTGCTCTAGAAAAATGAGGACCCCTCTTTTGCTTTTATCTTTTTGTTTATTTTGGTGGTCAAGGAAAAATCCCATAAAGTCTCCAAACCCCATCTTCGATCTCTCAATTGAATCAAATATCATTATAGATGGATAGAGCGTTAAAAGTTAGCCTGGGTTGCCTTTTAAAGTTCTTCTAAATTCACAATAGTTTTTAAATTATGACTCAACGAGTATTTTACATCCTACTAGAACAAGTTTTTGGTTCACTTTCATCTTCCCACAATTTCTAGTCCAGTTAGAAAGTTATGCATTTTGACTTCATTGCATTCATAATGGACATCAATGTTATCAGATGTTATATGTTAGAGTCCGAGTTCTTTTTCGAACCCAAAATGGTGGGAAATTTAGCTTAAAACTTTACAGAGACCCGTAATCTAAATAAACTGAACCTTTAAATGATAATTTTCCTATTCACTTAGATACTCCCACTATTTCTAGTACCAATTGATTTCCTCACTATGTCTTGTATCAATCAAATTCCCAGCTACAAAAGAATTTATCTTCATTACTAAACCTACACTTTTTGAAAGTTCAAGTTGTTAGAAGTGTTACTATTGGAATTGAAATATCAATAAAGTGGATTTAATTTTTTTGTGGAAATCTAATGTTGAATTGAACTGGATGTATGCGAACCTCAAATTTTCAGTTCACTTGAAAATTCCTGCAATTATATGATATTGATATTATACTAATGATTTGGTAGGTATTTCATTTCTAGTTGAATCAGATGTATGCAAACTTGAATTTCCAATTCAATTGAAAATTCTCACAATCATACCACTTTCGACACCATCAGGGATTTCCAACTAAACCTGATATGTAAAATGTGAATACTTTAACATCCGTTAAGATTCTCCACTTGCTATAAAATGATTCCCAACAGGATCAAAATGACCATAGACGTAATATGAACATTGGATATCAAATTCAAACCCAAGAATTCTTCTTTATCACATATAAAGGGAATTGCAAGTAAATATGCTTCAATTGAACCTAATAAGTTTAAGAGTGAAAAATAAACTAGATAATTGAAATTTCGTCATTAATGCATATATGCCACAAATTTTTGTATTAAATATGTGTAGCTTGTGTTTTTTGTATTAGTATAAGGAATTGCATCCCCTCATTTGATGACAAAAGTGGAATCAAAAGAGTAAGGAGCAATTTGGTGAGCAAAGGTGAAATTGGGAAAATGAGGAATGATTTGTAGAGTTAAGATATTGAAAAATGCCATAGTTGCACAAAATTCTAGAAACTTATCTAGCAAGGTAATTTGCATAAAGATGTAAATGGTGATCAATTTTAAAAGCTTAAAAATTCCCCAAACTCATTCAAGTATATGCATTTTTAGTAAATTTTGAATGGGTTTTCACAAATTGGAATTGCATATCTTTATTCAGTATAAATTTCATATCAGTTTGATCAATCAATTATGCAAACTATGGACAATTTTGTTTATGTTGGATAATTTTGGAAATAACGAAATAATAGAATGCATAAATAAGTTGGAAACCATACTTTTGCAAGTTGTAATTGTGCAAGTGTTTTCTTTAATTCAATGCAAGAATCATGAGTCATAAAGTAAAGAAAGCAAAGAATGAATTATAGGGACCTTCACCAACCTTTCACAATTGGCTCCTATACAAGATAATCTCAGACACCCATCTAAGGAAATTTGATAAAGAATAATTTCAACAAAGGGTAACCAAATAAAATGAAGGTGTTTACGAAGAATATCATGAAAAGTGGTCTCCATCGAGCAACAAGATTTTTGATGGCAATGGAAGCACCATAACTATTTTTGGAGTGTATCCACTATAATGTCATGGATAGAAGGTTAGTAATCAAAGAAGGTAGAGTATATGTCAAATTGACTCCAAAAGGGATTGCACAAACCTTTAACATCCCTATCTACCCTATGATGTCACTCAATAAGGTGGAGTTTGCATTCACATATAGTGCAAATGAGGACAAATACAAGAAGACTATCCACGTGACTTGGATGATGGAGGATAAGAATCTAAAGGAGGTATCTAGCATGCCTAAAAATTTATGCCAAAGTGATTTAAAACAAGATATAAGTGTTATGATTACTTTATTGAGCCAAGTAGCAGGAATTCCAACAGCTACAACATTTGAACCTTGAATTCACAGCTTTATTAAGCTGGTTAAGAATGAGAAGGGAAGGATACATTGGTACCATGCTATCAGTTATTCTATTAATGCATGGATGGGGAGCTTTAGGAGGTCTAATCAATTTTATATGTCCTCCTATATCATTTATTCTTGTATTGTTAGAATTAAGTTCCTAGGATTAAATAAATTTGGTGTGTTGGGAAATGGCCTAGAATTTTATTTGTCTCGGCCAACATTATCCTTAATTGAAGTTAAAAGAATTAAAAATATATTATTGCAAGGTAAATGATGTTTTTTCATTGAATTTGGTCGAGACTTTTGAAGTGGGTAAGTTGAAAAGGATATCAATGGATACATAGGGTGTGATCCACCCTCATGGAAGTTGGTTCATATAATTTCCTAAATTTACATATATCAAAATAGAAGGCTTTATAAGCAAACCTTATATATTTATAAAATACCCTATTGATGATATCATGTTGTTTTCAAGATAACCAGACATTTTTTTCCTTTGTATGATGCTTTTGAGAAGTTACATAGAAGGGTCAAATAAAATTCCCATTATGCTTGGGAAAATATAAGTGCAATACAATGTTTAATGCCAAAGAGTCTACGAATGAATTAAAACAACTAAATTTTCTACTTCTAGATAATAAAAAAAGGTCAAATTATGACCCATGTGGAAGATTTCACAAGAACATAAACAAGAAGATCATGCATGAGCCAAACTTAGAATATTATTGGTCGATTATGTTGATTAAGGAAAAGGTTATATCAAAGGCTGACGTTGAATTAGATGAAGACTTTGGGAACTTACAATGCTCCACCTCAAGTGAAAGTTAATGATGAAAAGGTCCTTCATCCAAGTTATGATATGAATAGAATACTTGATCAACCAATCCAAGATCCAAACTAGATAGAGCTAGAGGTAACTTATTTGAATGAGATAATGGAACCTATTTTGGATGCTATTCAATTATGGTTGAACTAGTGCACACAAACATTAAATATGAAAGGGGTTGCTATAATGTAACCCAAATATGATCCTAAAAAGAGAAAGGTTAAATTAGTAGAGGATGCTAACTACAATGAATTATTAGTAAATAAAAGGAGAATATTTGAGGTTAAGTTTGTGAAGATTGAGGAGGCTGAGGGAAGTGAGCAATTATCAAGTGTAGGAATCACAATCATCAACCTAACAAAGGACCATAACTAGCCAATGATAGAAATCCTTGTCAATTTGATAGGAAACCCAAGAGCCATATCTACTTGTACCTCATCCATCCTATAGGATGAGACAATATGTCTACTGTAAAGAAACCAAACAAGGTTTTACAAAAAGTGAAGCATTCTCCCAAGCCCATGGAAGCTTTGGGTAAGTGCAAAAAGATGGGGGCCAAAAAGGGGGCTTAAGTGGCCACTTTTTTTCTGAAATTAGGAAATATTGACCTTGGACATGAAATTGAGGATAGTTACACTCAAAATTTTGAGATGCAACAAAAACAAGGATCATAGTGCTTTGAGTCAACTTTCTAAACTACTAATTTATTTTGAAAATGGTTGAGATTAAGAGGTTCAAAAGAGGGGCCCACAGAAATTGGTTTTGTTTTTGTCAGAAAAAACATAACATAGCAACTTTTGTGGGTACGTAGTACGGTGAACTTTTTTTAGTATTTTTAAAATCGCTTCAGTGAGAAATTAGCTAACAGTATGTAGTTTACGCACGATTTTTCTGATAATTTTTTAATGAATATTTTATTTTTTACTAATTTTCAAAGTGGACACTTCCTGAAAAATAAAATTTTGGCTGTGCTACCCCTAAAATTTTTGGAAACTAATTGATTTTTTTTAAATATATGTAGAATGAAGTATAGTTTCTAAAAATGTAATTTATTTAAAATTCCAATGAATGGTTAGTTTATAATGAAAAAACCACCAAACACTGGTTTTTTCCAAAAAAGAGACACACAAACAAAAGAAATTATAGATCAAAGGCTTAACATTGTCAAAAAGTGAAAAAAATTACATCATTAGATAGCTAAGAGAGAGCCTAACATTACCCAGGTGTTTGATTTGTTCGACATTAAAACACGTGCAATCCTGACGGTGAGCACAAACCCAATTCTGTGAAATATTGTAGAATTTGCAAAAATAGGTCTTTGGACATTGGGAAGACCCTCCAAGCCTTTAGGTTGGTATTCCAAGGAAAATACCAAGCCCAAGAATTGGGGATTCCCAAAGCAAGATATAATGCGAGTGCGTAATAATGCGCTCGCGTTATTTCCTAACTTTGACATGGTTTTTTCCTTTGTGCAAGACATAATGTGAGTGTGTTATACCATGCTCGCATTATGTCTTGTTATGTGTATATTTATATATTTGTATATATGTATGCTTGTATGTTGAATGTATGCATGCTTGTATGTATGTATGTATGTATGCCTGTATGTATGTATGTATGTATGTATGAAACAGTGCATGTATGTATGTATGCCTATATGTATGTATGTATGTAATATTGTATGTACATATGTATTATGCTTGTATGTATGTATTTATGTATGTATTTAGAGGGAGGGATAATTTTAAGAGAGAGAGTTGTTTAGGTAGGGTGGGAGGGAGAGAGGGAGGGAGAGACCTGAGAGAGAGAGAGAGGTAGTGAGAGAGAGTCTTGAGAGAGGGAGAGGGGGTGGAAGGGAGAGACCTAAGAGAGAGGGAGTGGGAGAGAAGGGGTTGGAGTGAGAGGGACTTAGCTAGGTAGGGTGGGAGGGATAGAGGGAGAGAGAGAACTGAGAGAGAGGGAGAGAGAGGGGGAGAGAAGAGAGAGACTTATGTAGGTAGGGTTCCAGAGGGAGAGACTTGAGTGTGAGGGGGGTGAGAGGGAGAGACTTGAGTAATAGGTAGTGAGAGGGAGTGCGAGAGAGAGGGAGTGGGAGAGAGAGAGGGAGTGAGAGAGAGGGAGTGTGAGAGTGAGACCTGAGAGAGGGAGAGCGTGTGGGAGGGAGTGACCTAAGAGAGAGGGAGAGAGAGAAGGGGTGGAGTGAGATGGACTTATATAGGTAGGGTGGGAGAGATAGATAGAGAGGGGGGAGAGAGAGAGAGAGAGAGAGAGAGAGAGAGAGAGAGAGTTGCCTAGGTGGGTTCCATAGGGAGAGACCTAAGAGAGAGAGGGGTGTGAGAGAGAGACCTAAGAGATAGGGAGAGAGAGAGGGAGTGGGAGAGAGAGGGAGTGATGGAGAGGTAATGTGAGGGAGATAGAGAGATATAGAGAGAGGGATTGATTAAGCGAGAGGTACGTAGAAAGATGGAGAGGGTAGATAGAGATAATTAAAGAGGGTAGAAGAGAGGGAGGGAGAGAGAGGTGAGATGGATAGGGGTTGATGGTGTAGGGTTGAGGGATTAGGGTGGAGGACCTATAGGATTGATGGTTTAGGGTATTGGGTTGAGGGTAGAGGGTAGAAGGTTTGAGGGTTTAGGGTAGAGGGTTTATGGTTTAGGGTAGAGGGTTTAGGGTTTAAGGGTTGAAGGTTGAGGGTTGAGGGTTTAATGTATAGGGTAGAGGGTAGAGGGTAGAGGGTTTAAGGGTTGAGGGTTGAGGGTTTAAGGTTGAGGGTAGAGGGTTGAGGGTATAGGTTTTAGGGATTAGCGTCGAGGGTCCAATGTATAGGGTAGAACGTATAGGGGTTGAGGGATTAGGGTTTAAGGGTTGAGGGTTGAGGGTAGAGGGTTGAGGGTTGAGGTTTTAAGGGTTGAGGGATTAAGGGTTGAGGGTTGAGGGATTATGGTAGATATTTTACTTGGATTTAAGGGTTTAAGGGTTGAGGTATTAGGGTTGAGGGTAGAGGGTATTGAGTTGAGGGTAGAGGGTTTAAGGGTTGAGGGTTGAGGATTTAGGGTTTAGGGTTGAGTGTTTAAGGGTTTAAGGATTGAGGGTATAGGATTGAGGGATTAGGGTAGAGAGGGAGGGAGAGATGGAGGGAGAAGTGAGATAGAGAGAAGGAGAGAAGACGAGGAAGGGACAAAGATATATGAGGGTTGAGGACCTATAGGGTTGATGGTTTAGGGTATTGGGTTGAGTGTATAGGGTTGAGGGATTATGGTTGAGGGTAGAGGGTAGGTTTAATGGTTGAGGGTAGAGTGTTTAGGGTATATGGTTGAAGGATAAGGGTTGTGGGTCCAAGGTATAGGGTATAGGGTATAGGGGTTGAAGGTTTAGGGTTTAAGGGTTGAGGGTTGAGGGATTAAGAGTTAATGGTTGAGGGTTGAGGGTTTAATGTATAGGGTAGAGGGTAGAGGGTATAGGGTTTAATGGTTTAGGGTTTAAGGGTTGATGGTTTAAGGTTGAGGGTATAGGGTTGAGGGATTAGGGTTGAGGGTCCAATGTATAGGGTATAGGGGTTAAGGGATTAGGGTTTAAGGGTTGAGGGTTGAGGGTTTAAGGGTTAAGGGTTAAGGGATTAGGGTAGGTATTTTACTTGGGTTTAAGGGATGAGGGTATAGGGTTGAGGGATTAGGGTTGAGGGTAGAGGGTATTGGGTTGAGGGTAGAGGGTAGAGGGTTTAAGGGTCTAGGATTTAATGGTTGAGGGTTGAGGGTTGAGGGTTGAGGGTTGAGGGTTTAGCGTTTAGGGTTTAGGGTTGAGTGTTTAAGGGTTTAAGGGTTGAGGGTATAGGGTTAATACATTAGGGTAGAGAGGGAGGGATGGATGGAAGGAGAGATGGGGGAGAAGTGAGATATAGATAAGGAGAGAAGAGGAGGGATGGACAAAAATATATGAGGGTTGAGGATCCAATGTATAGGGTAGAGGGTTGAGAATTGAGGGTATAGGGTTGATTGTTTTGTGTATTGGGTCGAGGGTAGAGGGTTGAAGGATTAGGGTTGAGGATAGAGGGTATTGGGTTGATGGTTTAGGGTTGATGGTAGAGGATTTAGGGTATAGGTTTGAGGGTATATGGTTAAAGGATTAGGGTTGAGGGTCCAATGTATAGGGTACCACATTTTGCATGTACATGTCTACCAAAATATTATTTCCAAACAATTCACATGCCTTGTCCATGCTTCCATTTTGAGCCTATCCTACAATCATGGCATGCCACATGACCACATTTCTTTAAGGCATTCCATCCAAAAATTCATGTAACCTTTGTCTATGCTAGAAATACTCTTCTATAGGATGATTGTAATTATTGTGTATGAAGCCTTGAATGATATATATTTCATTTATTTGTATGGATTCATATTTTAGGAACTAATATTTGTCTCATTATCATACTATAGGTAAAATTATTAGTCATGTCGAGGAAACGAAGAAGGAATAAACCAACAGAGGAAGAGTACGAAACTAAGAAAGCAAATAAAAAAGAATGGATGAGAGAATATCATCAGAAGAAGAAATTAGATACGATTGACAAAAACAAGCCAATTGAAGAGGAACCTCAACCATCAAAAAGAGAAAAGGCATTAGTGGCACAAAGGGAATGAATGTGAAAGCATCGTGCTAAGACATATTTGAATACCGCAATTGGAGACACACCTTCTATTGCAAGTGAAAATGAAGGGACACCATCTACCACAAGTGAATATGGAGGGACACCATCTATCGCAAGTGAATATGGAGGGACACCATCCACCACATCTCAAGTTGAGAGTACATCATCACTTGCATTTGACGAAGTAGGTATGACATCATCCCCATGTCAACCTCAAGGTATGTCGTCTATTCCACCCTCGGTGGAAGGTATGCGATCGAGCCCATCTCACTTATATTTTGATGAAATTCCTAATGTTGAGATGTATGTACATAGGAGAACATCACCTAAAATTTTGCATAGAAATATAAAGTATTTGATTAATATTGATGAGAATATTTTGTAGCTAATGGAAGGTAAGATTCCAAAATGCACTTGTAGAAGATATGCTGATAAGATTTGAAAATTGTTCTTTGAAAGGCTAAATGAGACCACAAGATGTCAACTATTTTTTGAAATGATGCGAGGTATAACGTATAAAAACATCATGAAGATTCTTGGGTTGAGAACATCAAATGCTTTAAGTGAAAATACTATTGTGAAGAATCTAATGGATTCCTATGAGAGAGTGGGTAAGACCTCATGCTCAAAGGATAGTAATGTCACCTGATGTGTTATTACATCGACTTTGGTAAGTATTCAAACAAGGAGATCTCTTATCATTAGAAAGACAAGTCAACAATTGAGAACTAATAGAAAAACTTTATCAAGAGTGGTTCAAAGGTGCCAAAGAATTGAGGGCACCGATTCAAATGAATTATGGGCATTCTCAGGGAGACTCCCACAAAAAGATAAACCAGTTGTTGAAGCATTGAGAACACTAGTTGAATACTATTGGAAGAATAACACAAGGCCATCTCCAAATCAAAGGGATTTGGTAAGAAGAATAATTGGTAGTCGGAACTGTGAGCCACATCCAAAGCATTTTTTGGATATGACTCAAACCTAATTTTTTCGTAAATTTCAAGAGGATTATCCTCAAATTCAAATTTCTCAAAGATATTTTGAAATGCTTAAACCTTTTTATGTCAAGATAAATCACTCACGCACTACTTGTTGTTGTAGATTACATATTGAATTCTCTAACCATTATGATTTTTATCGTTCTATATGTTTAGATTTGCATACTAACGATCTTTTGCAGGATTGTGGCATACATGCCCCACCAACATCTTCAAGAGAGTTCTTATCAAAAAATTTATGTGAAAGAGAGGATGGACAAATATTCTACAAGAAACTATGATTGGATGGTTCATGTTAGTGTTGTGGTGGCTTGCAATGTATTCCAGTATGTCAATATATGGAAAACACACATGCAGTGGGAAAACAACTAGTAGAGTTTGGGAAGTATAAAACAATGGCATACGTTACAAAAGATGGTAATCAAGCAAAAAGGTGTGATATGGTTATTCAAAAGATTCCATTGTATCAGTTTATGTCTACATTTCATGACAGTATAGTGTATGAGTATGCAAGGCATACCCATAGAGCTCGATGGTGGAATTGCAATTCAAGTTATGCAAGGACACCTTTCTAGTTGGTAGCATAGTTTTAGTGGTCGAATTTGTAGAGAACTACATTCTACAGCCACAACGTGAGGTGTGGTCACAATATTACAACTCCACACAGGTTTCTATATTTTTGCACATGACATTCATTCATGCAACTGATAGTACAAAGGACTAAAGAAAGGTATTGAGGGAGTACCAGTTTTATATTAGTGATGATTACACACATTCTCTAGAGTTTTTGCAAGATTTCTTTTAATTGTTCTACATATTTGGCTTAGAGGGGCATCGCATGCAATCAGCATATCATATGGTCAGATAATTGTGCAGCATAGTTCAAGAACTCACATATGTTCTACTGGTTGAGTAGGATGCATGTCATTATAGGTGTTCAACATATGTGGACCTTTTTTCAGGTTGGGCATGGAAAGGGGGATCATGATAGTGCAGGAGTATGTGTCAAAAGAGCATTAGCACGAGAAGAGTTAAAGTATAAAGACAATGCAAAGTTGAAAGATGCAAAATCAATCGTCCAATGGTGTAATGCTTCAATGGGTTCAGGTAATGAAGGTAAGTCTTCAGTTCATAGAATTTTTTGGTCGATGGATGATACTAACATTGCACCATATGAGGATTTTTCTACACTGATAGGATCAAGTGAGCTACAATCTTTTCTTAGCTCAAATGCAGGTTCATGGAGTATCCATATGCAGAAGATGGCATGCTTTTGTTCTTCATGTACAATGCATGCTTGGGATGAGTGCGAGTCAAAGGAGTGGGTTGAGAAATGGTGGTTAAGTTATTTTAGCCCACTTCACACGTATCACCCTTTGATGACATTGCAACTAACATAGATGGAATCATCAGTTGACTTTGACCACATATCAGATCTAGTTCAACTAGGTAATATATCTACTTGCACAGTTTTTGAAATTCCTATTATTATCTTACTTTGTAGTGTATTTGTAATGTTGACTAATTTCATCTAATTTGTTGCACATATCAATGAAGGGAATGTTTATGCAACTATTGTAGATGAAGACAACGAAGAGGGAATGAATTATTACTTGTGTCGTTGTGTAAAGGTAAAAAAGAAGTTGGAGGCCCCAGTTATAGATGGAGAACACATCGAATACCCTATAGGCTCAGTTGTTGTTACCAGAAATTGGCTTAAAATGTACCCACATAAGAGTGTTAATGTTTGGTTGTTTCAAGACTTTGACATGCATTAGAAGATTCTTCATTACTTGAACCTTGTCATGGCATCCAATGTTTGTTTGATCAAATATGGGGGTAAACCTTTGAAGAAGACCTTGTGGAAGGTGCATGAGTCTGACCATGAGGCAATACTTGACACAATAAAGAGTAGAGTAGACTTGGATGGTTCTTTGGATTAGTTTGTAAGTATGCACATTGGTTCTTATTAATTTGTAAGTATGCACATTAATTTGTATGATTCCAATGCTATGATGCTAATGATTATCATCTAATGTTTA